>JAPXFY010000364.1:12500-35000 GCA_030674185.1 Monoplex corrugatus | reverse complement strand
CGCATTTTGCGCACGTAAAAGAACCCTCGGCAACACAGCAGTTGTTCCTGGCAACATTCTACAAGCAAACAAACATAATACAGACACATATAAACAGGAAAAAAGACTGTGGCGCCATACGGTGGCGACGTGAGGGGCTCTACACAGAGACAGCAGGAGGTCATGCTGGGGACAAGAAATCCGTGCTGACGGTTAAGTAATTGCAAAGGAAGCACACTGCCCATCGCCCAGGAAGCCAAGCACGTGCCAAACGGCGTGACTACAGTAGCACAGTAATTAGGTCACACACACACACAGGGCATGCTCCCTGTCAGGCCTGGCTGGACCACAGCTACCCCTCTCCCCCTCCCTCCCCTACAGTCTGTTTGTCTGACAGCACGCAATCTGTTGTACCAAACTGACCGCCAGTGTTCAAGCAATCATAAGCGCACACAAATAGAATTAGAACGTACATTTTATACTCACTCACCCCCCCCCCCCCCCCAACAACAACACAATGAAAACTAAAACACACACCACCAAAAACAAAACAACACACACAACAACAACAACACACACAACAACAACACACAACAACAACATACACAACAACAACAACACACAACAACAACAACACACAACAACA
The DNA here is from genome assembly GCA_030674185.1 of Monoplex corrugatus. NCBI lineage: Eukaryota > Metazoa > Mollusca > Gastropoda > Littorinimorpha > Ranellidae > Monoplex > Monoplex corrugatus. The sequence continues at coordinate 34,375 of JAPXFY010000364.1, read as the reverse complement.
CACACAACACACACACAACAACAACAACAACACAACAACAACACAACACAACAACAACAACAACACACAACAACAACACACAACAACACACACACAACACACACAACAACAACACACACACACAACAACACACACACAACAACAACAACACACACAACAACACAACACACACACAACAACACACACACAACAACAACACACACAACAACACACACAACAACACACACACAACAACAACACACACAACAACAACACACACAACAACAACAACACACAACAACAACAACACACAACAACACACACAACAACACACACAACAACACACACAACAACAACAACACACACAACGACACACACACAACAACAACACACAACAACAACAACACACACAACAACATACACACAACAACACACACAACAACAACACACACACAACAACAACACACACAACAACACACACACAACAACACACACAACAACAACACACACAACAACAACACACACAACAACACACACACAACAACACACAACAACAACAACACACACAACAACAACACACACACAACAACACACACACAACAACACACACACAACAACACACACACAACAACACACACACAACAACACACACACAACAACACACACACAACAACACACACACAACAACAACACACACAACAACAACAACACCACAACAACACACACAACAACAACACACACAACAACAACACACACACAACAACACACACACAACAACACACACAACAACACACACACAACAACACACACACAACAACACACACACAACAACAACACACACACACAACAACACACACAACAACAACAACAACACACACACACACACACACACACACGCACTTCAAGATAAGCGTAAACAAAAGATAAACTTTGCTAATTACAATGTATGCAAGAAATGTTCAAGACTCACTCGTTCTTACTGTTGTTTAGAGCCATATCAGGGCTATAACCGTTTTAAAACACACACAATACAACAACAGGTGAAAAAAGGAAAAGAAAGTTAAGTACACACATCAATGCATTCGCGTACATAATCTAAGAAGATGCCCCTGGCGTTGAGCACTCCGCCCAAATTAAAACATAGGGGATTTATAAATACACCTGGATACAAATTTAAACATATCTAAGGACCCTAAAACATATCAAAACGGGCCTAAATTACCTAACATTGCTTCTGCACATCACAATTCCTCACAGCAAAAAATGAACTTGATACATGTACCTAATTATCAGTCCTAAGAGAAAGCACGTAAGACTTTATCAAACACATACAGGTGAAAGGACCAGCAAGGCAGAAAATGATAGGTAGAAATGACAGAAAGCAAAGGAGCAAGGCAGAAACAAAGAGAGTGACAAAATAGATGAAATTTCTCGAACAGAATTCCAGAAGGTGGTGATATTATTTATACTGAAAAGCCCCTGGCAGTGACACGAGGGGGGAGGGGTGAGGGTGTTGCAGATTTGAATAGAGTGGTGTTGGGATAGCGACAGGCAGCGAAGAAGAAGGGACAGAAAAAAATCAAAAACAAACCCAACCTCCCGCCAAATCTATTTATCTATCTATGTATGTATATCGTGATTCCTACAATACCGAAAATACCGAATGTCACTGAACCACGGTGCGGGGGATGGGGGAATGGGGAGGGGTGAGAGGTGAGAGGTGAGGGGTGAGGGGTGAGGGGGAGTCCCTATAACAATACAGACGTTCAGTGATGCAAGACGGATGAACACCCAGCCTATGCCCGCAGGTACACAAGGCTCCAAGTCGTCAACCCTGCAGGTGTTTGTCTGTATGTGTACCTAGATATAGATCGTGGGTTATGGTCAATTGCCATCTGTTGGGTCGTGTTGTTGACACACACTACATGTTGTTGCCTCTGTCCGTCTGATGACACCATGGATTAACGCCTTAACACCGGGATGGACGTGGAACACCTGTTGTCGTGTTGTTGACACACGCTATATCTTGTTGCCTGTCTGTCTGACTACACCATGGATTAACGCCTTAACACCTGGATGGATGTGGAACACCTGTGGTCGTGTTGTTGACACACACTATAAAAATTATCTTGTTGCTTCTGTCTGTCTGACTACACCATGGATTAACACCTTAACACCTGGATGGATGTGGAACACCTGTGGTCGTGTTGTTGACACACGCTACATCTTGTTGCCTCTGTCTGACTACACCATGGATTAACGCCTTAACACCTGGATGGATGTGGAACACCTGTGGTCGTGTTGTTGACACACGCTACATCTTGTTGCCTGTCTGTCTGACTACACCATGGATTAACGCCTTAACACCTGGATGGATGTGGAACACCTGTGGTCGTGTTGTTGACACACGCTACACCTTGTTGCCTCTGTCTGTCTGATGGATTAACACCTGGATGGATGTGGAACAGCGACACCTGTGGCTGGAGGTCGACTACTGAGTGACAGCACTGGCATACATTTAAATATACATTTATACATTTTATTTATGACGCAATTTAGAGCACCTAGTCACAACAGGATAGCTAGAGGGAAAAAGAGTACCAGGTAGACACAGGAGAAAATACTGGACCGACTTGCAGAGTGGATGAAGACACAGAGGATGGGAGATGTATTTGCAACGAACAAAAGATAGATTCGTATGGAGGGTAATCATCGCCAACACCATGCTGCAGGTCACATCATGACGATGATGATGATGATGATGATGATGGGTCCTTCGCCCAGTTGACGCTACATCTAATATAGAAAAACTGCCTTAAAGTATTTTTATTGTCTTATTTTCCCAGTGAAAATGGAGAATTCATTACAATAGCTTGACAGTCTTGTTTCATTTTTAATATTTTTCTGTGTTTACAAATGTATGGTTTAACTGTATCTCTCTCTCTCTCTCTCTCTCTCTCTCTCTCTCACACACACACACACACACACACACACAGAGGTACGCACGCACGCACTCAGACGTAGTGAAAACACAACTGTCAAAATGGCGCGATCACCATCTCGTGTTCTGCTGATCCTGGTTCAAATGTTAACCACATCAGAAACATGTAATTGAGATGCTTGCCTTGACTATCGCACACATCCTTTAGCACAGGTGTATATGTACAGTACTGCTATTTTAACCCTTGTCATACCCACAGACTACATGGACACTACAGACATCCTTTAGCACAGGTGTAATGTACGTATGCTATTTTAACCCTTGTCATACCCACAGACTACATGGACACTACAACATCCTTTAGCACAGGTGTAATGTAAGTACTGCATTTTAACCCTTGTCATACCCACAGACTACATGGACACACAGACATCCTATAGCACAGGTGTAGAGTACTGCTATTTTAACCCTGTCATACCCACAGACTACATGGACACCACAGACATCCTTTAGCACAGGTGTAGAGTACTGCTATTTTAACCCTTGTCATACCCACAGACTACATGGACACACAGACATCCTTTAGCACAGGTGTAGAGTCTGCTATTTTAACCCTTGTCATACCCACAGACTACATGGACACTACAGACATCCTTAGCACAGGTGTAGAGTACTGCTATTTTAACCCTTGTCATACCCACAGACTACATGGACACTACAGACATCCTTTAGCACAGGTGTATATGTAAGTACTGCTATTTTAACCCTTGTCATACCACAGACTACATGGACACTACAGACATCCTTAGCACAGGTGTAAGTACTGCTATTTTAAACCCTTGTCATACCCACAGACTACATGGACACTACAGACATCCTTAGCACAGGTGTAGAGTACTGCTATTTTAACCCTTGTCATACCCACAGACTACATGGACACTACAGACATCCTTTAGCACAGGTGTATGAGTACTGCTATTTTAACCCTTGTCATACCCACAGACTACATGGACACTACAGACATCCTTTAGCACAGGTGTAGAGTACTGCTATTTTAACCCTTGTCATACCCACAGACTACATGGACACTACAGACATCCTTTAGCACAGGTGTAGAGTACTGCTATTTTAACCCTTGTCATACCCACAGACTACATGGACACTACAGACATCCTTTAGCACAGGTGTAGAGTACTGCTATTTTAACCCTTGTCATACCCACAGACTACATGGACACTACAGACATCCTTTAGCACAGGTGTAGAGTACTGCTATTTTAACCCTTGTCATACCCACAGACTACATGGACACTACAGACATCCTTAGCACAGGTGTAGAGTGCTGCTATTTTAACCCTTGTCATACCCACAGACTACATGGACACTACAGACATCCTATAGCACAGGTGTAGAGAGTACTGCTATTTTAACCCTTGTCATACCCACAGACTACATGGACACTACAGACATCTTTAGCACAGGTGTAGTAGTACTGCTATTTTAACCTTTATACCCAGATACATGGACCTAAGACATCTTTAGACAGGTTGTGTAGACGCTATTTTAACCTTGTCTACCACAGCTCATGGACTACAGACTCCTATAGACAGGTGTGAGTGCTGCTATTTTACCTTGTATACACAGACTCATGGAACTACAGACATCCTTGCCAGGTGTAGAGACTGCTATTTTAACCTGTCATACCACGACTATGACATAAGACATCCTTTAGCACAGGTGTAGAGTATGTATTTAAACTTGTCATACCACAGATACATGGACACTCAGACATCTTTAGCACAGGTGTAGAGTATGTATTTAACCTGTCATACCCACAGACTAAGGACACACACATCCTTGCCAGGTGTAGAGTATGCTATTTAATTGTATACCACGACTACTGGACATACGACATCCTTTAGCAAGGTGTAGATACTGCTATTTTAACTTGTCTACCAAGACTACATGGACAAGACATCCTTAGCACAGGTTAAGTCTGCTATTTTAACTTTCATACCAAGATAATGGAACTACGAATCCTTTAGCCAGTGTTAATCTGCTATTTTAACCCTTGTCATACCACAGATACAGGACATACAGACATCCTATAGCACAGGTGGAGTACTCTTTTTAACCTTGTCATACCACGATACATGGACACTAAGACATCCTTAGCACAGGTGTATATGTACAGTACTGCTATTTTAACCTTGTCATACCCACAGATACATGGACACTACAGCATCCTTAGCACAGGTGTAAGTGCTGCTATTTTAACCCTTGTCATACCACAGACTACATGGACACTACAGACATCCTTTAGCACAGGTGTATATGTGATGCTATTTTAACCCTTGTCATACCACAGACTACTGGAACACAGACATCCTTAGCCAGGTGTAGGTACTGCTATTTAACCTTGTCATACCACAGACTACATGGACTACAGACATCCTTTAGCACAGGTGTAGAGTACTGCTATTTTAACCCTTGTCATACCCACAGATACATGGACACACAGACATCCTTTAGCACAGGTGTAGAGTACTGCTATTTTAACCTTGTCATACCACAGACTACATGGACACACAGACATCCTTTGCACAGGTGTAGAGTACTGCTATTTTAACCCTTGTCATACCCACAGATACATGGACACTACAGACATCCTTTAGCACAGGTGTAGAGTACTGCTATTTTAACCTTGTCATACCACAGACTACATGGAACACAGACATCCTTAGCACAGGTGTAGAGTACTGCTATTTTAACCCTTGTCATACCACAGACTACATGGACACTACAGACATCCTTTAGCACAGGTGTAGATACTGCTATTTTAACCCTTTCATACCACAGACTACATGGACACTACAGACATCTTTAGCACAGGTGTAGAAGTACTGCTATTTTAACCCTTGTCATACCCAAGACTACATGGACACTACAGACATCCTTTAGCACAGGTGTAGTCGTATGCTTTTTAACCCTTGTCATACCCACAGACTACATGGACACTACAGACATCCTTTAGCACAGGTGTAAGTCTGCTATTTTAACCCTTTCATACCACAGACTACATGGACACTACAGACATCCTTTAGCACAGGTGTATAGAGTACTGCTATTTTAACCTTGTCATACCCACAGACTACATGGACACTACAGACATCCTTTAGCACAGGTGTAGAGTACTGCTATTTTAACCCTTGTCATACCACAGACTACATGGACACCACAGACATCCTTAGCACAGGTGTAGAGTACTGCTATTTTAACCCTTGTCATACCCACAGACTACATGGACACACAGACATCCTTTAGCACAGGTGTAGAGTACTGCTATTTTAACCCTTGTCATACCCACAGACTACATGGACACACAGACATCCTTAGCACAGGTGTAGAGTACTGCTATTTTAACCCTTGTCATACCCACAGACTACATGGACACTACAGACATCCTTTAGCACAGGTGTAAGTTACTGCTATTTTAACCTTGTCATACCCACAGACTACATGGACACTACAGACATCCTTTAGCACAGGGTGTAAGTACTGCTATTTTAACCCTTGTCATACCCACAGACTACATGGACACTACAGACATCCTTTAGCACAGGTGTAGAGTACTGCTATTTTAACCCTTGTCATACCCACAGACTACATGGACACACAGACATCCTTTAGCACAGGTGTAGAGTGCTGCTATTTTAACCCTTGTCATACCCACAGACTACATGGACACCACAGACATCCTTTAGCACAGGTGTAGAGTACTGCTATTTTAACCCTTCCCATACCCACAGACTACATGGACACCACAGACATCCTTTAGCACAGGTGTATATGTAGAGTACTGCTATTTTAACCCTTGTCATACCCACAGACTACATGGACACTACAGACATCCTTTAGCACAGGTGTATATGTACAGTACTGCCATTTTAACCCTTCCCATACCCACAGACTACATGGACACTACAGACATCCTTTAGCACAGGTGTATATGTAGAGTACTGCTATTTTAACCCTTGTCATACCCACAGACTACATGGACACTACAGACATCCTTTAGCACAGGTGTAGAGTACTGCTATTTTAACCCTTGTCATACCCACAGACTACATGGACACTACAGACATCCTTTAGCACAGGTGTATATGTACAGTACTGCTATTTTAACCCTTGTCATACCCACAGACTACATGGACACTACAGACATCCTTTAGCACAGGTGTATATGTACAGTACTGCTATTTTAACCCTTGTCATACCCACAGACTACATGGACACTACAGACATCCTTTAGCACAGGTGTAGAGTACTGCTATTTTAACCCTTGTCATACCCACAGACTACATGGACACCACAGACATCCTATAGCACAGGTGTAGAGTACTGCTATTTTAACCCTTGTCATACCCACAGACTACATGGACACTACAGACATCCTTTAGCACAGGTGTAGAGTACTGCTATTTTAACCCTTGTCATACCCACAGACTACATGGACACTACAGACATCCTATAGCACAGGTGTAGAGTACTGCTATTTTAACCCTTGTCATACCCACAGACTACATGGACACTACAGACATCCTTTAGCACAGGTGTATATGTACAGTACTGCTATTTTAACCCTTGTCATACCCACAGACTACATGGACACTACAGACATCCTTTAGCACAGGTGTATATGTACAGTACTGCTATTTTAACCCTTGTCATACCCACAGACTACATGGACACTACAGACATCCTTTAGCACAGGTGTAGAGTACTGCTATTTTAACCCTTGTCATACCCACAGACTACATGGACACCACAGACATCCTTTAGCACAGGTGTAGAGTACTGCTATTTTAACCCTTGTCATACCCACAGACTACATGGACACTACAGACATCCTTTAGCACAGGTGTAGAGTACTGCTATTTTAACCCTTGTCATACCCACAGACTACATGGACACTACAGACATCCTTTAGCACAGGTGTATATATAGAGTGCTGCCATTTTAACCCTTGTCATACCCACAGACTACATGGACACTACAGACATCCTTTAGCACAGGTGTAGAGTACTGCTATTTTAACCCTTGTCATACCCACAGACTACATGGACACTACAGACATCCTATAGCACAGGTGTAGAGTACTGCTATTTTAACCCTTGTCATACCCACAGATTACATGGACACTACAGACATCCTATAGCACAGGTGTAGAGTACTGCTATTTTAACCCTTGTCATACCCACAGACTACATGGACACTACACACATCCTTTAGCACAGGTGTATATGTAGAGTGCTGCCATTTTAACCCTTGTCATACCCACAGACTACATGGACACTACAGACATCCTTTAGCACAGGTGTAGAGTACTGCTATTTTAATCCTTGTCATACCCACAGACTACATGGACACTACACACATCCTTTAGCACAGGTGTAGAGTACTGCTATTTTAACCCTTGTCATACCCACAGACTACATGGACACTACACACATCCTTTAGCACAGGTGTAGAGTACTGCTATTTTAACCCTTGTCATACCCACAGACTACATGGACACTACACACATCCTTTAGCACAGGTGTAGAGTACTGCTATTTTAACCCTTGTCATACCCACAGACTACATGGACACTACAGACATCCTATAGCACAGGTGTATATGTACAGTACTGCCATTTTAACCCTTGTCATACCCACAGACTACATGGACACTACACACATCCTTTAGCACAGGTGTATATGTAGAGTGCTGCCATTTTAACCCTTGTCATACCCACAGACTACATGGACACTACACACATCCTATAGCACAGGTGTATATGTAGAGTACTGCTATTTTAACCCTTGTCATACCCACAGACTACATGGACACTACACACATCCTTTAGCACAGGTGTATATGTAGAGTGCTGCCATTTTAACCCTTGTCATACCCACAGACTACATGGACACCACAGACATCCTTTAGCACAGGTGTAGAGTACTGCTATTTTAACCCTTGTCATACCCACAGACTACATGGACACTACAGACATCCTTTAGCACAGGTGTAGAGTACTGCTATTTTAACCCTTGTCATACCCACAGACTACATGGACACTACAGACATCCTATAGCACAGGTGTATATGTAGAGTGCTGCTATTTTAACCCTTGTCATACCCACAGACTACATGGACACTACAGACATCCTTTAGCACAGGTGTAGAGTGCTGCTATTTTAACCCTTGTCATACCCACAGACTACATGGACACTACAGACATCCTATAGCACAGGTGTAGAGTACTGCTATTTTAACCCTTGTCATACCCACAGACTACATGGACACTACAGACATCCTTTAGCACAGGTGTAGAGTGCTGCTATTTTAACCCTTGTCATACCCACAGACTACATGGACACTACAGACATCCTATAGCACAGGTGTATATGTACAGTACTGCTATTTTAACCCTTGTCATACCCACAGACTACATGGACACTACAGACATCCTTTAGCACAGGTGTAGAGTACTGCTATTTTAACCTTGTCATACCCACAGACTACATGGACACTACAGACATCCTATAGCACAGGTGTATATGTAGAGTGCTGCTATTTTAACCCTTGTCATACCCACAGACTACATGGACACTACAGACATCCTTTAGCACAGGTGTATATATAGAGTGCTGCTATTTTAACCCTTGTCATACCCACAGACTACATGGACACTACAGACATCCTTTAGCACAGGTGTATATGTAGAATGCTGCTATTTTAACCCTTGTCATACCCACAACTACATGGACACTACAGACATCCTTTAGCACAGGTGTATATATAGAGTGCTGCCATTTTAACCCTTGTCATACCCACAGACTACATGGACACTACAGACATCCTTTAGCACAGGTGTAGAGTACTGCTATTTTAACCCTTGTCATACCCACAGACTACATGGACACTACAGACATCCTTTAGCACAGGTGTTATATATAGAGTGCTGCCATTTTAACCCTTGTCATACCCACAGACTACATGGACACCACAGACATCCTTTAGCACAGGTGTAGAGTACTGCTATTTTAACCCTTGTCATACCCACAGACTACATGGACACTACAGACATCCTTTAGCACAGGTGTAGAGTGCTGCTATTTTAACCCTTGTCATACCCACAGACTACATGGACACTACAGACATCCTTTAGCACAGGTGTAGAGTACTGCTATTTTAACCCTTGTCATACCCACAGACTACATGGACACTACAGACATCCTTTAGCACAGGTGTATATGTAGAGTGCTGCTATTTTAACCCTTGTCATACCCACAACTACATGGACACTACAGACATCCTTTAGCACAGGTGTATATATAGAGTGCTGCCATTTTAACCCTTGTCATACCCACAGACTACATGGACACTACAGACATCCTTTAGCACAGGTGTATATATAGAGTGCTGCCATTTTAACCCTTGTCATACCCACAGACTACATGGACACTACAGACATCCTTTAGCACAGGTGTATATGTAGAGTGCTGCTATTTTAACCCTTGCCATACCCACAGACTACATGGACACTACACACATCCTATAGCACAGGTGTAGAGTACTGCTATTTTAACCCTTGCCATACCCACAGACTACATGGACACTATAGACATCCTTTAGCACAGGTGTAGAGTGCTGCTATTTTAACCCTTGCCATACCCAGCCACGGATTAGCCCTTTCACAATAATATGATAACACACATACAGTGCAGTACCCTAAAACAGTGAGCTCAAACCGCTTTATAGGAAACCAACTACAACAGGAAAAACGCACATCGTTACAAAATAGATCAGAAAAGAGAACGTTTTATACATACATCATATAAAAGATTTGCACTCCTCACTCTGTGCCCGTGTTTGTCTTCAAAGAACGCACGTATACATGCACGCATGCACGCGCGCGCGCACACACACACACACACACACATACACACTCACACACACACACATACACACACACACACACACACACACACACACACACACACACACACACACACACACACACATACACACACACAAACCACTGTGCCCACCGTCTTATACTACTCAGAGTGAAAAGGCATTAAATGAAAGAACACGAACGAACACAACTCATCCAAAAGGCTAGCACCCAGACCACCACTTGAGGTCTAATGAGGGGGAAGGGAGGGTGAAGGGAGGGGGAAGGGAGGGAGAAAAAATCCCTAACAGAGAATCAAATTCGGAACATCTCACTTCCCAGGCGGAAGCTGTAACCGATGGGCCACTACTGAGCCATTCCTCCCCCTCCCCTACCCCCACCTCTCTCTCTCTCTTCTCAGTCTTCCGTACAGAATGATCATCCCGGGTGACGGGGTGGGGCATGCTGGGTGGCAGGTAGGGCATGCAGGTCGGCAATCATTACAAATCTCACGAAACCTCAAAGAACTATCTGTCTCTGATCGGTTTGATAGTCACAACCCTCAACTTGTCGGCACAAACCTCAAAGGGTTTCACTTCTGGCAACCCAACCAGGCGATCGGATAGATACACAAGTTAAACGTATCAGACAAAAAATCTCAGGTAAATCAGTTTGGCAGGTGTCGGGAGAAACCGCAAAGGGCTCTCTCTCCATCCCATCAAAATACGTAGGCAGATACACAGAAGAAACTTTACAGGGTTAAATTGACTGACGACCCATCAAAGCAGATAGATACCTAACCTGTACGTTTCTGGGGAACTGTTAAAGGGTTAACCGACAATCCCATCAAAACAGGTAGACAGATACACATGAGAAACCTTAAAGGGTTAAATTAACTGACGATCCTATCAAAGCAGTCAGACAGCTACATAACCTGTATGTGTCTGGGGAACTGTTAAAGGGTTAACCGACAATCCCATCAAAACAGGTAGACAGATACACAGGAGAAACCTTAAAGGGTTAAATTAACCGACGATCCCATCAAAGCAGTCAAGTAGAGATACATAAGCTTTATGTGTCAGGGGGAACTGTAAAGGGTTAAATGACCATCCCATCCAAGCAGTCAGGTGGACAGATACACAACCTACAGGTGTCAGGGGGAACTGTAAAGGGTTAAGTGACCATCCCATCCAAGCAGTCAGGTAGACAGATACACAACCTACAGGTGTAGGGGAAACTGTAAAGGGTTAAGTGACCATCCCATCCAAGCAGTCAGGTAGACAGATACACAACCTACAGGTGTCAGGGGGAACTGTAAAGGGTTAAGTGACCATCCCATCAAGCTGTCAGGTAGAGAGATAAAAAACCTACAGATGTCAGGGGGAACTGTAAAGGGTTAAGTGACCATCCCATCAAAGCAGTCAGGTAGACAGATACACAACCGCACACGTCGACAGTTTCTGTTTAAGTTTCCCAAGATGACGTCTACGCACTCGGAATGAATTCCACATGTACTAACGCCACAAGTGCCACGTGATGGGGAAGATCCAGAATGATCGTGGCATAACCATTAAACCTGCACATAAACCCGTGAGCTGGCCAGGTCCTGAGCTCCTACCTAGCCTAAGATTTTCTTTATGAGTCTTAGCAGATATCCTTTGAGGTTTTTCTCAACAGCCTTACGTTTCGTACGTTTAAATATCTTTGAAGTCTTTCAACATCTGTATGTTCTGTTTATCTACCCATTGACAGCAAGCTTCTAGCGTCAGCTACACCATCAACTGGTGATCAAGCAGTACGGTTGATAGAAAAACCTTCCGATGCCAAAAGAAACATCTAGCGACCAGTCGACATGGTGCAGTGGTTAGCACAACGGACACATGACTCGGATTGGTGTGGGTTCCAGTCCCATTCAGTCAGTCAGTCAGTCTACAGCATCACTCTTTGCAATGTTGGCTGCCCACGTTGCTCTCTGGTTCTCTGTCCTCCACGTCTGTCTGTCCTCAGTCAGTCTACAGCATCACTCCTTGCAATGTTGGCTGTCTGCACTGCTCTCCGGGTCTCTGTCCTCCATGTCTGTCTTTCCTCAGTCAGTCTACAGCATCACTCTTTGCAATGTTGGCTGCCCGCACTACTCTCCAGGTTTCTGTCCTCCACATCTGTCTTTGCTCAACCAGTTTGAAAATCTCTGGACTGTTACGACCTGTCCACTCCTTGATGTTTCTGCAGGTAATCTATTCGAGTCTGGTCAGACCTGTCAAAATCATTGTGGGCTATTTTGTTCCCAGCCCATTGTGGGCTATTTTGTTCTCAGCCCATTGTGGGCTATTTTGTTCTCAGCCCATTGTGGGCTATTTTGTTCTCAGCCCATTGTGGGCTATTTTGTTCTCAGCCCATTGTGGGTTATTTTGTTCTCAGCCCATTGTGGGCTATTTTGTTCTCAGCCCATTGTGGGCTATTTTGTTCTCAGCCCATTGTGGGTTATTTTGTTCTCAGCCCATTGTGGGCTATTTTGTTCTCAGCCCATTGTGGGTTATTTTGTTCTCAGCCCATTGTGGGCTATTTTGTTCTCAGCCCATTGTGGGTTATTTTGTTCTCAGCCCATTGTGGGTTATTTTGTTCTCAGCCCATTGTGGGCTATTTTGTTCTCAGCCCATTGTGGGTTATTTTGTTCTCAGCCCATTGTGGGCTATTTTGTTCTCAGCCCATTGTGGGTTATTTTGTTCCCAGCTGGCCCCAACTCAGAGTTAACTGTGCTATGGACTCATGGGAAGACTAGGACAACAGAATCCGAGTTTCACCCACTCCACGAATGTATCATTAATGGTTTTGCTATTTCATGACAAACGCTGCAGATGTCTGTATCTCTCAGGCCTTGCTGAAACTAGGGTGTGTCATTGTAGTCAGTGTAGAGCACAGTCCTGCCACGCACTCAATTCAGACTGGAACTCTACAGCATCAAGACAACATCCCCATCGTCATACATCATCATAGCACAGTGAAAAATGGTCCTAAACTCTGGCCACTAAAGCGGCGTATAACATGAGATAGAATAAAAAGATATCTTCTACAGGTGACCTGGAAATGTTATCAAGTAATCAGTTAGGTAAACAAACTCTGGCGACTAAAATGACGAATAACATGACACAGAAAAAAAGGTATCTTCTAAAGGTGACCTGGAAATGTTATCAAGTAATCAGTTAGGTAAACAAACTCTGGCGACTAAAATGACGAATAACATGACAGAAAAAAAAGGTATCTTCTAAAGTTGACCTGGAAACATCAGTAGTGGGGTAGATAAACAGGCCATAAAGTTGTTGAAAGAATTCTCAAAGTTTACGTAAGGATGTTGAAAGAATTACTGAAGTGGTCTCTGCTACACTCATCAAGAAATGGGATAGCAAGATATAGAATTTGATGATCAAAGAACCTGTTATATTCTCTCTCTCTCTCTCTCTCTCTCTCTCTCTCTCTCTCTCTCTCTCTCTCTCTTTCTGTATGAGTGTGTGGATGTGTGTGTAAATGTGCACACGCGTATTGTTTGTGTGTCTGTGAATACCTGCATTCATTTCTATTATTTGACACTTCTTGTCACTATGGTTCCTGACACTTTACTTTCATTTCATGTTTTGTCAGTGCCTGTTTTTGCTGATTTAAAGTTTAATGTTGTTCTACATCTGTAAAGTTCAATGAACACACTTCTGATTTGGACTGCTTGCGTTATACAAGTGAAATTAGCAGAAGTAGTAGTAGTCGTAGTGGTAGTTTATTATTATTATGATGATGATGATGATGACGACGACGACGAAGAAGAGGAAGATGATGATGATTTTGATGATAATGATGATGATTTTATTGTTCTAATTATTATTATTATTATCATCATTATCATTATAATCATCAGTATCATTATATCGGAGTTTCTCTTTCAACTGTCCCTGATTACCTCTGAATTTGATAATATAATCATCAGTCAGGGATATCTGTTGGCTACACTCATCAAACCTTATAATACCTTTAAAACATTATGTTAACACAACCTGTAAAGGGTGTTAACGATCTGTACACATCCAGTATGACGGTATCTATAGAACTGTGTTAACACAACCTGTAAAGGGTGTTAATGATCTGTACACATCCAGTGTAACGGTATCTATAGAACTGTGTTAACACAACCTGTAAAGGGTGTTAATGATCTGTACACATCCAGTATAACGGTATCTATAGAACTGTGTTAACACAACCTGTAAAGGGTGTTAACGATCTGTACACATCCAGTATAACGGTATCTATAGAACTGTGTTAACACAACCTGTAAAGGCTGTTAATGATCTGTACACATCCAGTATAACGGTATCTATAGAACTGTGTTAACACAACCTGTAAAGGCTGTTAATGATCTGTACACATCCAGTATAACGGTATCTATAGAACTGTGTTAACACAACCTGTAAAGGCTGTTAATGATCTGTACACATCCAGTATAACGGTATCTATAGAACTGTGTTAACACAACCTGTAAAGGCTGTTAATGATCTGTACACATCCAGTATAACGGTATCTATAGAACTGTGTTAACACAACCTGTAAAGGGTGTTAATGATCTGTACACATCCAGTATAACGGTATCTATAGAACTGTGTTAACACAACCTGTAAAGGGTGTTAATGATCTGTACACATCCAGTATAACGGTATCTATAGAACTGTCTGTTAACACAACCTGTAAAGGGTGTTAATGATCTGTACACATCCAGTATAACGGTATCTACAGAACTGTGTTAACACAACCTGTAAAGGGTGTTAATGATCTGTACACATCCAGTATAACGGTATCTATAGAACTGTGTTAACTCAACCTGTAAAGGGTGTTAATGATCTGTACACATCCAGTATAACGGTATCTATAGAACTGTGTTAACACAACATGTAAAGGGTGTTAATGATCTGTACACATGCAGTATAACGATATCTATAGAACTGTGTTAACACAACCTGTAAAGGGTGTTAATGATCTGTACACATGCAGTATAACGATATCTATAGAACTGTGTTAACACAACCTGTAAAGGGTGTTAATGATCTGTACACATCCAGTATAACGGTATCTACAGAATCAGATCCATGTCGTTCAAAACCTGCGAACTGGATCCTCTTCCAGGTTCTCTCTACGCCGACTGTCTCCCTACTCTCCTCCCATTCATCACTGACATCATCAACACTTCTCTTCAAACTGGAACTGTCCCTGATTCTTTCAAGTCTGCTATTGTTCACCCTCTCCTCAAGAAACACAATTTAGATCTAAATGAACTGAAAAATTACCGGCCTATCTCTAATCTCTCTTTCTTGTCAAAACTCCTTGAAAAAGTCGTCCTCAACCAGCTGAACTCTCACCTGTCTGTCAACAATCTCCTCAATCCTTTCCAGTCAGCCTACCGCCAGTGCCATAGCACTGAAACTGCCCTACTACACATTCTCAACAATCTCCTCCTTGCAACTGATACTGGCAAAGTCTCTCTCCTCACACTCCTTGATCTGTCTGCAGCCTTTGATACCATTGATCATGGTATTCTCCTTTCTAGACTTCATCATACTTTTGGCATCTCTGACATTGCTCTGTCTTGGTTCACTTCATACCTATCCAACAGAAAACAAACCGTTCTCATCAATAGCACTTACTCTCAACCCGCATACCTGACCTGTGGTGTTCCACAAGGATCTGTCCTTGGCCCTGTTCTTTTCACTCTTTACACCTCCCCCCTGTCCACCATCATCAACTCCCATTCTATAAAACACCACTTCTATGCTGATGACACCCAACTTCAAGACAGTGACTCACCTGATAATATACAGCGCCTGTTGACTCGCACCACTGAGTGTTACTCGGACATTAAGAACTGGATGACACACAATAGACTTCAGCTTAATGACGACAAAACAGAAGCTATCCTCATTGGCACCCGTCAGAAACTTTCTCAGCTGCCTCCTCTTTCTCTCCCATTATGTAACACATCAGTCCCAATTTCTGATTCAGCTAAAAACCTTGGTGTCTGCATTGACTCTACCCTCTCCATGAACAACTTTGTTACTCAAACTGCCAGATCCTGCTACTATCATCTCCATCGTATAAGGCTGATCAGGAAGTATCTCTCTGTCGAAACAACTGCAAAACTCGTTCTCTCCTTCATAATGTCTCGCATTGACTATTGCAATTCACTCCTGTCTGGTCTTCCTGCCTCCACCATTCACATCCTACAGCGCATTCAAAACAATGCTGTACGCCTTGTACTCAAAAAGAAAAAAGCTGACCACATATCTCCTCTCCTGGCACAACTTCACTGGCTCCCTGTATCAAAGCGCATACAGTACAAACTAGACACCATGTGCTACAAAAGCCTCAATAACGCAGCCCCCGATTACCTGTCAAGCCTACTTGAGATCTATGTTCCCTCACGTACCCTCCGCTCTGCCTCCGATCCTCTGACTTTTCGCTTTCCACGCACTAAGCTCAATACCTATGGTCCACGAGCCTTCTCTGTTTCTGGTCCACTCTCCTGGAACAAACTTCCTCTCTCAGTCCGTCAGCAACCTACTTTTGTCTCCTTCAAGTCCGCTCTCAAAACTCACCTTTTCTCCTCCGCATAAAATCCTAACCTCACTCAACCCCCCCCCCCCTCTGCAGCCTGTCTCCGCTTGGAGGGAATCACATGGTTATAATATATAATTGTATATGCTATGCTCTCTATAATTTTCCATTGGTTTTATTCTTGCTTTTATTGCTTTTATTCTTTCTCCCCATTTATAGCCATGCGTGTGTGTGTGTGTGTGTGCGTGCGTGTGTGTGCGTGCGTGCGTGCGTGCGTGCTTGCGTGTGTGTCTGCTTCAGCGCTTAGATTTGATTTTATCAAGATTTTGCGCTATATAAATATTGTAATTATTATTATTATAACTGTGTTAACTCAACCTGTAAAGGGTGTTAATGATCTGTACACATCCAGTATAACGGTATCTATAGAACTGTGTTAACACAACCTGTAAAGGGTGTTAACGATCTGTACACATCCAGTATAACGGTATCTATAGAACTGTGTTAACACAACCTGTAAAGGGTGTTAATGATCTGTACACATCCAGTATAACGGCATCTATAGAACTGTGTTAACACAACCTGTAAAGGGTGTTAATGATCTGTACACATGCAGTATAACGGTATCTACAGAACTGGCTGTTAACACAACCTGTAAAGGGTGTTAATGATCTGTACACATGCAGTATAACGGTATCTACAGAACTGTGTTAACACAACCTGTAAAGGCTGTTAATGATCTGTACACATCCAGTATAACGGTATCTATAGAACTGTGTTAACACAACCTGTAAAGGGTGTTAATGATCTGTACACATCCAGTATAACGGTATCTATAGAACTGTGTTAACACAACCTGTAAAGGGTGTTAATGATCTGTACACATCCAGTATAACGGTATCTATAGAACTGTGTTAACACAACCTGTAAAGGGTGTTAATGATCTGTACACATCCAGTATAACGGTATCTATAGAACTGTGTTAACACAACCTGTAAAGGGTGTTAATGATCTGTACACATCCAGTATAACGATATCTATAGAACTGGCTGTTAACACAACATGTAAAGGGTGTTAATGATCTGTACACATACAGTATAACGATATCTATAGAACTGGCTGTTAACACAACATGTAAAGGGTGTTAACGATCTGTACACATACAGCATGACGATATCTATAGAACTGGCTGTTAACACAACCTGTAAAGGGTGTTAACGATCTGTACACATACAGCATGACGGTATCTATAGAACTGGCTGTTAACACAACCTGTAAAGGGTGTTAACGATCTGTACACATACAGTATAACGATATCTATAGAACTGGCTGTTAACACAACCTGTAAAGGCTGTTAACGATCTTTATATTCATCCAGTATGATATCTATAGAACATGGCGTTAACCTGTCAACAGTTAACAGACAGACAGAAACACAGAGACAGAGACAGACAGAGAGAGTGTGTGTGTGTGAGCGGGGCATGTATGTGCATGTGAGTGTCTGCATGCGTACACACGCGTTCGCCCGTATTTGCCAATTTGCTTGCACTATTTCAGTTGATGATATAACACAAGACTATTTTTTTTTGTAAAACGTTTTTGAATTAATTGAATTCAGTATCCATATATCGCAAACTATCATTATCATTAACATTTATCAATAATAACAATAAACCATTATTTCAATTCAAAGAATTTTACAAGCCAGTTTATGAGTCTATTCCACGGTTAATAAGACAACACTTTGCTGTTGTAACTTGCCCGCGAATGACTTAACTGAAGGTCAAACCTTACTATTGGCTGTGCAAAATTACTCTTCCCACCTGGTTGTTTACAAAGCCACAGCACCCGGCATTAAGTCGTTTCATTAATACAAGCATATATGTGCATGCACCGACAGACACAGATGAGAAGAGAGAGAGACAGACAGACAGACAGACAGACAGACAGACAGAGACATAAACACAGACACAGACACAGAGATACGGAGAGACAGAGAGACAGGTGCGGAGATAGAGACAAAGACCGACAGAGAGAGAGGCAAACAGTGAGTGAGTGAGGGAGAGAGAGAGAGAGAGAGAGAGAGAGAGAGAGAGAGAGAGAGAGAGAGAGAGAGAGAGATAGAGAGAGACAGAGAGAGAGAAAGAGAGAGAGACAGACAGACCATAAAGAGAGACAGAGACATACAGATACGGAGAGACAGAGAGACAGGTACGGAGATAGAAAGAGACAAAGACAGACACAGAGACAAACAGTGAGCGAGGGGGTAGAGAGAGAGAGAGAGAGAGAGAGAGAGAGACAGAGAGAGACAGAGACAGAGACAGAGAGAGAAACAGAGAGAGACAGACAGAGACAGACAGAGAGAGAAACAGACAAAGGACAGAAAGAGACGAAGAAACGGTGACAAGACAAAGACCAACATTCACACAGACATACGGATGGAAACGACAAGACATGCAGGCTGGTCCAGAACGGACAGAAGTGAAGAGTCTTCGTTGCTGCCCTACATGACAATGGCATAACAGGAAGTCGTCATCATCATCATCATCATCATCATCATCATCATCATGTGCCCTGCCGCATGGCGTTGTCGACCATAGTCCTCCATTCCAATCTTAACTTCTGTCGCTGCAAGTACATGTCCCACCCTGTCTGTCTTCATCCACTCCGTAAGTCCGTCCAATATTTTCTCCCTGGGTCTACTTGGTGTTCTTCTCTCCCCCTCCCCAGCTTTCCTGTTGTGACTAGGTGCTCAAATTTCTTTTGCCTCATAAAATGTCCTAAACGTGGACAGTTAAGGTGCAAAGCCAGAACAAGATTCAAGCAGCTGAAATGTGGTTCCTAAGAAGAATGATAATGAGGAGTAAGACATACATACTCCCAAACAGAAAGAAAGACAAAAAACTTGAATTCACACACACACACACACACACACACACACACACACACACACACACACACACACACACACACACACACACACACACACACACACACACACACACACACATATATATATAGAGGGACACAGAGAGGAGTAGAGACAGAGAGGGAAAGAGAAAGGAAGAGAAAGACGGGGGAGGGAGACGGTAATAGAGACAGAGGGGGAGGGAGGGAGAGAAAACGATAGAAAGAGAGGGAGAGAGACAGAGAGGAAGGGAGGGAAAGCGGTGGGAAGTGGGGAGTGTGTTAACAGCAAAATATCTGACGTGGTGAAATGTTGTGACTCCTGTGTCGATAATCGGATATTCCCGAAGCGACGGAACCTCATACAACACAAATGCATTAATCTCTTGTGCAATCTTGTCATGTCCCGAGGCACGCACACGCACACGAATGCAGACACACAAACATACAGACACACACACAGACATGAAAAGAAACACACACACAGACACACACACAGACACACACACAGACACACACACACACACACACACACACACACACACACACACACACACACACACACACACACACACACACACACACATTATACATGAGAGAGAGAACGACTGCTGAAAGATTATGCAAAAAAACAAACAAACAAACAAACAACAACATCAACAAAAACCCCCCCAAAAAAACAACAACCAACAAACAAACAACAACAAACAAACAAAAACGAACAAACAAAGAAACAAACAACAAAGAAACAAAACAAAACAAACAAAAAATAAACAACAGAAAAAACAAACCCAAAACAACAACAACAAACAAAACAAAAAACAACAACAACAACAAACAAAAAAACACACAAAAAAAGGGGGGGGGGAGGGAGGGGCTTGGGGCATAGAATTTAAAAACTGAAAATCAAATAAAACTGCATATTTTTACAGTTAAACCATTCATTTTGCTTGCAAGAAAACATGAAGGGAGAAAGATAACTTGCACAGCAGTTTTTCTCATAATCTATAATGATAAAAAATCAGATCACCCAGTGAAAGGTCAGTAGTGATGCCGGACATGACCAATGTCCACACTTGTACAGTGACAGTAAAGCACGGCTCATGAAGCTGGGGCTTTGATGAATGATGGATGGTGTCACTAAAACAGTGTATAAACAATGGCTTTCTGTCCGTTAATAAATGAGAAATGAGGGCAGTTTTCATGTCCACCATCAAGTCTGACACCAGCCAATGCCTGTGCATATTGTGACATCAATGCAAACATCTACTACAGCAGCTAAGGACTATAAAACATGCTGATCTGTCCATTTCAAAGTAAAATAAAGCAAAAATGTTCAGAAGCAGCCAGTTTGTCTTTTGTATCTTTACCACTTGAAAAAAAAGGTTAAGTGTCACTTGGGACATATTCAGTATGGACATGAAATCATCACCATCATCATCATCATCACCAACATCATCATCATCATGTGCCCTGCTGCATGGCATTGGCGATCATGGCCCTCCATATGAATTTTATCTTT
>JAPXFY010000364.1:0-5000 GCA_030674185.1 Monoplex corrugatus | reverse complement strand
CCAATACCCAACACACCCAACACACCCAATACCCAACACACCAAATACCCAACACACCCAACACCCAACATCCAACACACCCAACACACCCAACACACCCAAACCCAACACACCCAACACACCCAATACCCAACACACCCAATACCCAACACACCCAATACCCAACACACCCAACACCCAACATCCAACACCCAACACACCCAACACCCAACACACCCATACCCAACACACCCAACACACCCAACACCCAACACACCCAACACACCTAACACACCTAACATCCAACACACCCAACACACCCAACACCCAACACACCCAATACCCAACACCCAACACACCCAACACATCCAACACCAAACACACCCAATACCCAACACACCGAACACCCAACACACCCAGTCTCTCTCTATCCCAATAGATACACATGCTTCACGTCTGCACAGCGTGGCATGACACCAACGACCAACCATTAAACCCACCCACCAACCAATCAATCACGCCATCGATCAAACAAGCAAGCAACTAATCGACCAACCGATCAATCAGCCAACTAAACATGCCCAGTGTGTATTAAAACAACTGAAGTCAGTCCTAAAACGTTTGGTCGGCTCATAGGGGGATGAGGTGGTAGAGATCTCACTATTCTCAGGTCAACTTTCTGACGGCGAGTCCCATTCCTCTCACTTTACCTTGTCCGACTCTCGTCAGACACAGGTATAGGGCTCTTGCCGTGATCATTTTGGATCTGATCCATTACATGGCATCAGTGGCGTCAGCGCATATGGAATTTTATTCCCAACACCAATACGCTAGACTGCCGTGTTCCAGACCTGCCAACCACGTCCTGGACTGGAACCCAGGAGGACAACAAAGGAGGGGAAGACTGAAACTTGAACTGGCGCCAGACGGCTGACAGAGACCTACAACTGGTGGACAGACGGCTGACAGAGACCTACAACTGGTGGACAGACAGCTGACACAGACCTACAACTGGTGGACAGACAGCTGACATAGACCTACAACTGGTGGACAGTTGACACAGACCTACAACTGGTGGACAGACGGCTGACAGAGACCTACAACTGGTGGACAGACAGCTGACAGAGACCTACAACTGGTGGACAGACAGCTGACATAGACCTACAACTGGTGGACAGACAGCTGACACAGACCTACAACTGGTGGACAGACAGTTAACACAGACCTACAACTGGTGGACAGACAGCTGACACAGACCTACAACTGGTGGACATACAGTTAACACAGACCTACAACTGGTGGACAGACAGCTGACACAGACCTACAACAGGTGGACAGACAGTTGACACAGACCTACAACTGGTGGACAGACAGCTGACACAGACCTACCACTGGTGGATAGTTGACACAGACATACAACTGGTGGACAGTTAACACAGACCTACAACTGGTAGACAGACAGCTGACACAGACCTACAACAGGTGGACAGACAGTTGACACAGATCTACAACTGGTGGACAGACAGCTGACACAGACCTACAACTGGTGGACAGACAGTTAACACAGACCTACAACTGGTGGACAGACTGCTGACACAGACCTACAACTGGTGGACAGACAGCTGACACAGACCTACAACTGGTGGACAGACAGCTGACACAGATCTACAACTGGTGGACAGACAGCTGACACAGACCTACAACTGGTGGACAGACAGTTAACACAGACCTACAACTGGTGGACAGACAGCTGACACAGATCTACAACTGGTGGACAGACAGCTGACACAGACCTACAAACTGGTGGACAGACGGCTGACAGAGACCTACAACTGGTGGACAGTTAACACAGACCTACAACTGGTGGACAGACAGTTGACACAGACCTACAACTGGTGGACAGACAGTTAACACAGACCTACAACTGGTGGACAGACGGCTGACAGAGACCTACAACTGGTGGACAGACAGCTGACACAGACCTACAACTGGTGGACAGACAGTTAACACAGACCTACAACTGGTGGACAGACGGCTGACAGAGACCTACAACTGGTGGACAGACAGCTGACACAGACCTACAACTGGTGGACAGACAGTTGACACAGACCTACAACTGGTGGACAGACAGCTGACATAGACCTACAACTGGTGGACAGTTGACACAGACCTACAACTGGTGGACAGACGGCTGACAGAGACCTACAACTGGTGGACAGACAGCTGACAGAGACCTACAACTGGTGGACAGACAGCTGACATAGACCTACAACTGGTGGACAGACAGCTGACACAGACCTACAACTGGTGGACAGACAGTTAACACAGACCTACAACTGGTGGACAGACAGCTGACACAGACCTACAACTGGTGGACATACAGTTAACACAGACCTACAACTGGTGGACAGACAGCTGACACAGACCTACAACAGGTGGACAGACAGTTGACACAGACCTACAACTGGTGGACAGACAGCTGACACAGACCTACCACTGGTGGATAGTTGACACAGACATACAACTGGTGGACAGTTAAAACAGACCTACAACTGGTGGACAGACAGTTGACACAGACTTACAACTGATGGACAGACAGTTGACACAGACCTATAACTGGTGGACAGACAGTTGACACAGACTTACAACTGATGGACAGACAGTTAACACAGACCTACAACTGGTGGACAGACAGTTAACACAGACCTACAACTGGTGGACAGACAGTTAACACAGACCTACAACTGGTGGACAGACAGCTGACACAGACCTACAACTGGTGGACAGACAGTTAACACAGACCTACAACTGGTGGACAGACAGTTAACACAGACTTACAACTGGTGGACAGACAGTTGACACAGACCTACAACTGGTGGACAGACAGTTAACACAGACCTACAACTGGTGGACAGACAGTTGACACAGACCTACAACTGGTGGACAGACAGTTAAAACAGACCTACAACTGGTGGACAGACAGTTGACACAGACTTACAACTGATGGACAGACAGTTGACACAGACCTATAACTGGTGGACAGACAGTTGACACAGACTTACAACTGATGGACAGACAGTTAACACAGACCTACAACTGGTGGACAGACAGTTAACACAGACCTACAACTGGTGGACAGACTGCTGACACAGACCTACAACAGGTGGACAGACAGTTAACACAGACCTACAACTGGTGGACAGACAGTTAACACAGACCTACAACTGGTGGACAGACAGTTAACACAGACCTACAACTGGTGGACAGACAGTTAACACAGACCTACAACTGGTGGACAGACAGTTAACACAGACCTACAACTGGTGGACAGTTAACACAGACCTACAACAGGTGGACAGACAGTTAACACAGACCTACAACTGGTGGACAGACAGTTAACACAGACCTACAACTGGTGGACAGACAGTTGACACAGACCTACAACATGTGGAGAGACAGTTAACACAGACCTACAACTGGTGGACAGACAGCTGACACAGACCTACATCTGGTGGACAGACAGCTGACACAGACCTACAACAGGTGGACAGACAATGACACAGACCTACAACTGGTGGACAGACAGTTGACACAGACCTACAACTGGTGGACAGACAGTTAACACAGAACTACAACAGGTGGACAGACAGTTGACACAGACCTACAACTGGTGGACAGACAATTGACACAGACCTACAACTGGTGGACAGACAGCTGACACAGACCTACAACTGGTGGACAGACAGCTGACACAGACCTACAACTGGTGGACAGCTGACACAGACCTACAACTGGTGGACAGCTGACACAGACCTACAACTGGTGGACAGCTGACACAGACCTACAACTGGTGGACAGACAGTTGACACAGACCTACAACTGGTGGACAGTTAACACAGACCTAAAACTGGTGGACAGACAGTTAAGACAGACCTACAACTGGTGGACAGACAGTTGACACAGACCTACAACTGGTGGACAGTTAACACAGACCTACAACTGGTGGACAGTTAACACAGACCTACAACTGGTGGACAGACAGTTAACACAGACCTACAACTGGTGGACAGTTAACACAGACCTACAACTGGTGGACAGTTAACACAGACCTACAACTGGTGGACAGACAGTTGACACAGACCTACAACTGGTGGACAGTTAACACAGACCTACAACTGGTGGACAGTTAACACAGACCTACAACTGGTGGACAGTTAACACAGACCTACAACTGGTGGACAGTTAACACAGACCTAAAACTGGTGGACAGACAATTGACACAGACCTACAACTGGTGGACAGTTAACACAGACCTAAAACTGGTGGACAGACAGTTGACACAGACCTACAACTGGTGGACAGACAGTTAACACAGACCTACAACTGGTGGACAGACAGTTAACACAGACCTACAACTGGTGGACAGACAGTTGACACAGACCTACAACTGGTGGACAGACAGTTGACACAGACCTACAACTGGTGGACAGACAGTTGACACAGACCTACAACTGGTGGACAGACAGTTGACACAGACCTACAACTGGTGGACAGACAGGTGACACAGACCTACAACTGGTGGACAGAGGCTGCAGTGATGCCCTGAAACTGTCTGACCAGGCCTGTTGGTAAGCTCTTGTTGCTTCGTGCGTTGCACAACACGTGAGAGTCTAAGTGTAATAAGTTAACCCTTTGACTCCCGCACCCTGTCCACTACAATCCTGTATTGTTAACCATGCTAGCAAAGCAACAAACGTAACTCTTTGATTCCCTCACCCTGTCCACCAACTTCCTGCAGGAAGCTGGTGGATAGAGTTAGGGAATCAAATGGTTACGTTTTTGATTTTAAAGTAAGCATAGACGTCATCTTGAGAAACAGAAACTAAACAAGGCACACACTGAGTGGAACGACAGGCCCTGCGCGCACAAGGATCTGCCCCACCTCATCCCATCCCAGACCCCGAAACAGTTTCGAACTTAAGCGGTCAGACTGAATGGCCACACGTTTACCTCTGCGCCCA
>JAPXFY010003644.1:17500-20836 GCA_030674185.1 Monoplex corrugatus | reverse complement strand
GGCATCTCTTTAGATTATGTGCGCGAATGCATTGATAGGTATACTTTATTTTGTTTTCGTTTTTTTTTTTCTGTTGATCTATTATGTATGTTTTGAAAGGGTTATAGCCCTGATATGGCTGTACGCAGTCGACTGGGCTTTAAACAAAAAACCCCAGTAACTACATCTTATTTGCTGCCCATCTTAGTTCGCCATCTTAGTGGCCACAGAAGCTGGAACAGCTTTTTACCGTTCTATGATGATGGACGGCCTTGCAGGGTGGCTGAGGACAGAGAGGGTGGAAGATGTAACTTGCAGCGACAAGGGATAGATATATATGGAGGGCCGTGATCGCCAACGCCATGCGGCAGGGCACATGATGATGATGATGATGATATGATAGTGACAATGAGGATGATATCATGATCTGCAGAGTTTCCATCTAGGATTGAGACTGCGTGACAGGGCTGTGCTCTACGCTTTCGATCATAATATACCCTGGCGTCAACCAGGCCTGAGAGATACAAACACCTGCGGTGTTGATCAGAATATTTCAGCAACACCCTCAATGATGCTTCCGTGAAGTGGATGAGACTCGACAGTGTTGTCTCAGTCTCAGTCTTCATAATAAGCCCTTAACATTCTGAAATTCCGCTTTAACAACTGAGGTAATGGGCCATGCCGGCTTAAGACATACACACCCTACACATGGCACCAGTGACGTTAGTGCATACGAAATTCGTTCCGAGTGCGGAGACGTCATCTTGAAAAACTGAAACTGAAATTCCGGGTAACAGCCGGATGGAGATGAAAAATCCGACAGTGAATTTGGACAGGACTGATGGGAGATTCGAACCCACAACCTTCTGGTCGGTGTCCCTTGCGCTGACCACTAACACCACGACGACTGGTCATCATTTCTGCATGTCGGCCACTGTTAGTTTCAGACGCTGAATCTTATTAGGCTTATCTTGGAAGTAATGTTCATTACCAAAGCGTGGAAAGGCAAACTACGGTGCTGGCTTCATCATTTATACATGTTGGTTACTTCTTCACCAACTGGCTTCCGTCCTGCAGGAATTGGGGAACTCTCTGGACCATCCTCTCCAGGGAGTGCTTTTCTGTGAGTTATGTTCTCTTGTGTCCCTTAAAGTGACTGGAATAACCGTAAGAGGTATGATGCTAACCGACTGACTAAAGGAAAAAGTGTGGAAGGCAGAATATGTGAGTGAATAGAAGTGGCAGAGACTCTTCCTGTCCTTCTTCTCTTCTTCTCCCTTAACTCCAATGGGACGCCGTGCTAAAAAAGAATGTTCACCAGATCACCAGCTCTGTTGGTCGTGCGCCAACTGGTTCTCTGCGAATGTTTCTCTGTCCATTCCGCGGTGTTGTATCTGTCCATCCCAGTGTTGTATCGTCATTCCTCAGTGTTGTATCTGTCCATTCCTCAGTGTTGTACTGTCATTCCGCGGTGTTGTATCTTCCATTCCGCAGTGTTTATCTTCCAGTCCTCAGTGTTGTATCTGTCCATCCTCAGTGTTGTATCTGTCCATTCCTCAGTGTTGTGTCTGTCCATTCCTCAGTGTTGTATCTGTCCATTCCTCAGTGTTGTATCTGTCCATTCCGCAGTGTTGTATCTGTCCATTCCCAGTGTTGTATCTGTCCTTTCCCGCAGTGTTGTATGTGTCATTCCCAGTGTTGTATCTGTCCATTCCTCAGTGTTGTATCTGTCCATTCCTCAGTGTTGTATCTGTCCATTCCTCAGTGTTGTATCTGTCCATTCCTCAGTGTTGTTCTGTCCATTCCTCAGTGTTGTATCTGTCCATTCCTCAGTGTTGTATCTGTCCATTCCCAGTGTTGTATCTGTCCATTCCTGCAGGTGTTGTATCTGTCCATTCCGCAGTGTTGTATCTGTCCATCCCTCAGTGTTGTATCTGTCCATTCCTCAGTGTTGTGTCTGTCCATTCCTCAGTGTTGTATCTGTCCATTCCTCAGTGTTGTATCTGTCCATTCCTCAGTGTTGTATCTGTCCATTCCGCAGTGTTGTATCTGTCCATTCCGCAGTGTTGTATGTGTCCATTCCGCAGTGTTGTATCTGTCCATTCCGTCAGTGTTGTATCTGTCCATTCCTGCAGTGTTGTATCTGTCCATTCCTCAGTGTTGTTCTGTCCATTCCGCAGTGTTGTATCTGTCCATTCCGCAGTGTTGTATCTGTCCATTCCCAGTGTTGTATCTGTCCATTCCGCAGTGTTGTATCTGTCCATTCCTCAGTGTTGTATCTGTCCATTCCTCAGTGTTGTATCTGTCCATTCCTCAGTGTTGTGTCTGTCCATTCCTCAGTGTTGTATCTGTCCATCCCTCAGTGTTTATCTGTCCTTTCCTCAGTGTTGTAGCATCTGTTCCTTCCTCAGTGTTGTATCTGTCCATTCCTCAGTGTTGTATGTGTCCATTCCTCAGTGTTGTATCTGTCCATTCCTCAGATGTTGTATCTGTCCATTCCTCAGTGTTGTATGTGTCCATTCCTCAATGTTGTATCTGTCCATTCCTCAATGTTGTATCTGTCCATTCCTCAGTGTTGTATCTGTCCATTCCTCAGTGTTGTATCTGTCCATTCCTCAGTGTTGTGTCTGTCCATTCCTCAGTGTTTGTGTCTGTCCATTCCTCAGTGTTGTATCTGTCCATTCCTCAGTGTTGTATCTGTCCATTCCTCAGTGTTGTATCTGTCCATTCCTCAGTGTTGTATCTGTCCATTCCTCAGTGTTGTATCTGTCCATTCCTCAGTGTTGTATCTGTCCATTCCTCAGTGTTGTGTCTGTCCATTCCTCAGTGTTGTATCTGTCCATTCCTCAATGTTGTATCTGTCCATTCCTCAGTGTTGTATCTGTCCATTCCTCAGTGTTGTATCTGTCCATTCCTCAATGTTGTATCTGTCCATTCCTCAGTGTTGTATCTGTCCATTCCTCAGTGTTGTATCTGTCCATTCCTCAATGTTGTATCTGTCCATTCCTCAGTGTTGTATCTGTCCATTCCTCAGTGTTGTATCTGTCCATTCCTCAGTGTTGTATCTGTCCATTCCTCAATGTTGTATCTGTCCATTCCTCAGTGTTGTAAGTCCATCTTTTAATTTCAAGCTTCCCCACCGTCTTCCTCCTTCAATGGTTCCCTCGAGGACTGATTTAGCAAAGGCCGTCAGATTTTAGTACATGGCCATACTAACGTAGATTTCTTTTTGACACTATGTCAGCAGGTCTCCATGTGGTCCATTGTACTGTTGGATGGTTCGGAGCACGGGGTCATCAGTGATATGATCAGTGTATCTGATGTTTAATATGTTTGCAATAACATCTCGTTTCCATC
>JAPXFY010003644.1:2500-5000 GCA_030674185.1 Monoplex corrugatus | reverse complement strand
TTCACTAAGACTGGGAAGTTTGTGCGTCGGAGCCAGAAGTTGTGTGGTAATCCGGCAGACTTCACTAAGACTGGGAAGTTTGTGCGTCGGAGCCAGAAGTTGTGTGGTAATCCGGCAGACTTCACTAAGACTGGGAAGTTTGTGCGTCGGAATCAGAGGTTGTGCGGTGATCCGGCAGACTTCTCGGATTCGCAGGGTATCCCGATGGCGGCACTTTACTGCCACCCAACAAGAACAGTGGCTACTGTGGCTGATTGAAGTGTGGGCTGAATGGAGTAATACTGCCAGTCTTAGTGGATAAGGCTGTGCTTGTTTTTGTTAGAGCTACTGACGGTGGTGATAGAATCACACAGGACACTGTGGATTTGGATCTGCTACGTGCTGTCTCTGATGAGAGCATTCTCTGCAGGCTACTACCAAGAAGTGCTTTTAACTGTGGGAATTGTATCAAGAAATGAACATATCTCTGTGGTTGATAGAGTCATGTACTTGATGTGACCAAAGAAGATTGGTAACAGACTGTTCAATTCAATCTTATAATTGCTGTGGTGTGGGACTGGGTAGTGAGCAATCTATTGTTACTTGTTTGATTTTTCTTATTGTGTGCTTTATGGGATCTTATATTTTTCTTTGAGAGTAAAAATAAATAAAAGAATGGAAAACATGTGATCGAGTTCTTGACTCCCCTTTTCATCAGAGAGAGAAAGAGAGAGAGAGAGAGAGAGAGAGAGAGAGACAGACAGACAGACAGACAGCAGACATACAGGCAGACAGACAGAGACAGAGACTGAGAGAGAGAGAGAGAGAGCAGACATACAGGCAGGCAGACAGAGACACAGAGGCTGAGACAGAGAGACAAAGAGAGAGAGCGAGAGAGAGAGAGAAGGAGACACACACACACAGACTGGGACATAGAGAGAGAGGGAGAGAGAGAGAGAGAGAGAGAGAGAGAGAGAGACAGAGACTGGGACAGAGATAGATAGATAGATAGATAGAGAGAGACAGACAGACAGACACAGACAGACACAGACACACAGACAGACAGAGACAGAGAGAGACAGACAAAAAGAATTAGATACACACAGTGAGAGACAGACAAACGGACAGACAGACTGAAGCAGACATGGACGTTTGCCCCAGTGACCTGAAGACCTTGCCTCATCATGTACAACATGTGGCCAGCTGAACTCAGAAAGCGTTTTTAGTCTTCAGGGGTTTGGGCAACCGTCTGTCCTATTTGGAGAGGAGACGCTTTTCTGTTGGTTGATATTGTATTGTGTTGGGTCGATGGATACTGCAGAAGAAGAAGAAGGGGGGGGGGGGGGGGCGGGGAAGGTGATAAGTGACCCGTGGAAGAAACTAAAGCAAAGATAAAAAGAAATAAAATGGAATAAACTGAAATAAAATAAATAAAATAAAACAAAACAAAACGAAACGAAACGAAACGAAACGAAACGAAACGAAACGAAACAAAATAAAACAAAATAAAATGAAATGAAATGAAATGAAATGAAATAAAATAAAATGAAATAAAATGAAATAAAATGAAATAAAATGATATAAAATACAATACAATAAAATAAAATAAAATAAGATAAATAAAATAAAATAAAGCAAAATAAAATGAAATAAAATACAATAAAATAAAATAAAACAAAACAAAATAATGTGAAGTGAAGTGAAATGAAATGAAATGAAACGAAATCAAATCAAATCAAACAGAATAAAATAGAAGAAATAAACGAACAAATAAATTAACTAATTAACTAACTAATTAACTAACCAACCAACCAACCAGCCAACCAACCGACCAACTAGCCAACTAACTGACTGACTGACTGACTGGTTGACTGACTGACTATCTACCTACCTAACTGGCTAACTAACTAACTAGCTAGCTAGCTAACTAACTAACTAGCTAACTAACTAACTGACTAACTAACTGACTAACTAACTGACTAACTAACTAACTAGCTAGCTAACTAACTAACTAGCTAACTAGCTAACTAACTAGCTAACTAACTAAGTAGCTAACTAGCTAACTAACTAACTAAATAACTAACTAACAAACAAACTAGCTAACTAACTAACTGACTAACTAGCTAACTAACAAACAAGTAAACTAGCTAACTAACTAACTAACTAACAAGCAAACTAGCTAGCTAACTAACTAACTGACTAACGCAAAGAACACTAGAAAGAAAGGAAAAACAAGGGGCGACAAAAGTTGGGATTGTAGTCAGCAGGTTATCCAGTGTTGTTGGAAGACAATTTTTATAGGACTGAAGCAGAAAATGAGAGAGAGAGAGAGAGAGAGAGAGAGAGAGAGAAGAGAGAGAGAGAGGCAGAGAGAGACATGCAGACAGAGAGAGACAGAGAGGCAGAGACATGCAGAGAGAGAGACAGAGAGGCAGAGAGAGAGAGACATGCAGACAGAGACAGAGAGGCAGAGAGAGAGGCATGCACACAGAGAGAGAGAGAGACAGAGAGGCAGAGAGAG
>JAPXFY010003643.1:0-20847 GCA_030674185.1 Monoplex corrugatus | reverse complement strand
GTTGATCCCGGCTCCTGGGGAAAAGTGTGGGTGCTCAGGGGGGAGAAGTTTCTTAACTGAAGCCCCTTCTGTTACTCACATCTCAGGGGATGACTCGAGTTGATGCTAAAGGTAGAAGATATTATCGCCAGTGTCGGTCTGAGCGTTCAAAAACTAGAGGAATTTTAAAGATCTTTTTTTTAGTTTTACATGATTTAAAAAGGAAAACCGGTTGGAACCAATTCAAAGAAAGATGCATAGCTAACGAAGGCCACCCCAAGATTGAGCACACAAAAAGGAAAAAAAAAGTAAAAGACAATAAAACCAAGTAAAAGATGAGTGTCTGTACCAGATACTATAAGATCAAAGTTTGCAAACGGTCAAAACATGGAAAAGAATATGAAGTAAATGCGTGTCCAATCTCTCTACTGTTCCTTGAGCTAGTCTACCGGTTTTGTATTTGGTTCCTAAGTTCAAGAGTTCTATCCTAGTTTATGTTCAGAAAATTAGATTTTATTTTAATGAGATTACGAAATAAGCGAAAGATTCTACATATATGACGGGACATTTAAGCACATCCACCTTTTCTCTCTCTCTCTTTTGTCTCGCTCTATCTCTCTTTGCATTTTGGCTTAAGGCCGATGTACATTAAAAGTTCTGAGTTCTCCCTCTCTCTTCCCCCCCTCTCTCTCTCACACACACAATGTATATGTATATCACGTACACAAAAAGTCACACAAGTACATACGTACATACATACACACACACACATACAGAGTAAAGCATGGGCACATTTTTTTTCCCCTCAGACACACCACAAAACCACACATATAATATATTTTATATTTTTTTACATTATGTAGGGTTATATATTAAAATTATTTTTATATATATATACCACACAGTCACACAAAAAAACCCCCGCAAAAAAATACGTACATACGTACACACAATTTTTAACATTATACAGAGTGAAGCATGGGACACTTTTTTCTGTCTTGGGGAAAACAGAAAATTTTTCCAAAATTTTTTTTACAAGGTTTTTTTAAAATTTTGTACACGCCCAAGATACCTTCCACGAAAGGGTGAAGCCCCCAGCGATTTGCACTTCTCGAGGTCAGTCAGGGGGTGTGGTGTGCGGGCATGACCTGGCATAAGCCTACGTTCATTGTTATTGTAACAAATTAGCGTAAGCCTATTTTTTTTTTTGGGGTGAAGGTCAATCGTTTTTTTTGCTTTTTTTAAAAACGGATCTTTTTTAAATGATCAAAAAAAAATTTTGCTGTTTACGTACGGCTGTTTTAGTTTTAAAAAATTAAAGGGGGCCCCGGGTTTTTTTTTTCCCCCCTCCACCCCCCTTCCTTGCAAAACATCACAAAAAGTATGGAAGGTTCAGCTGCACACCAACCCCACGTGCAGCACACACACTAACGCCACAAAAAACCCCCACGCACGTGTACATGACCCCCAAATTTTTCCCATTCACGTAAACAACATTATACACGATCTAACATTTTCACACACCACTCACCACCCACGCAATAAACGCCATAAAGGGAACCCCCCTTTTGGGACACATAAAAAAGCACAAACAATTTCAAACGTGGACGCTCCGGGTCTTTTAAAATTTTTTGTCATCTTTGCCCCCCCTCATTTGTTAAAAAATTCCCGCCGTACTTGGGGGACTGAATTTCGAAAAACTGTTTTTTTTTTTTAAAATTACTTCTTTTTTTTTTTTTAAAAAAATTTGAACAAAATGCGTTAATTTATTTATGATTTCCCCCCCCCTTTTTTTTTTTTTTCCAGGTAACGAGGACAAAGTCATTTGCTCTGTGTTTTAGTTTAGTTTCAGCCAAGGGAAAACAATTTTTTATAGTTTTTTGCGAGGGTCCACTAAAATTTTGGGGTTTGGGGGCCGCTGCCCCTAAATAAACCCCCAAAAAATTTAAAACGGGGTATATAAAACGGGGTGTCGCATAGTAGTTTTTAAAATTATTTTTTGCGCTGGGGCCCCACGGGGCCAAAAATAAACCCCGTGCAAAAATTTGAAAAAAGAGTATGGAGTTCCCAAAAATCCCCGGGGGGAAACCCCCTTTATTCAGTGATTGTTTTAATGTAAATACTTTTCCTTTTTTTTAAAGGGTTTGCCTTTAAAAAAATTTTTTTTAGAGCCGTTTCCGTGGTGATGCTCATGCTGCTCAGAAAATTTTGGTATTTGGGGGAAATTTTTAAAACCTTTTTGGGATAGCCTAAGTGTTTTGGTCTACACACATTTGGGTTCTCGATTTAAAAATGAGGGTTGTGGTTTTAATTTTAAAAGATGCAAATTTGTTGATTGATCTAGAAAAAGGTCAAAATTTTTCCCCTGAACCGTCCCCCTTTAATTTTGTTTTACTAAAACCCAAAAAAAAAGAAACCCCCGATCATCATGATAAAGCAAGAAAAAAGAAAAATTTAAAAAAGGAGGGGTTGTAGGTTTTTTTTTGTGGGGGAAAAAGCAGAAGGGGGCAAAGGGCCCCAAATGATGCGACTATCCCCCTTTTTTTTTTTAAAAAAAAGTAAAAACTTTTTTAAATTTTTCCGGGGGGTCAATCGCTTTACCCCTTTTCCCCCCCTTTTGATTTAAAAAAGCATTAGTTTCCTACGTGGACTTTTTTCCAGGGAAAAAAGTGTATTGCAAATTATTTAAAATTAAACTATATACTGTAATATCAAAAATTTTTCTTTTTAGCCGAAATGAAAAATTTTTAAATTTCACCGACAAAGTCTAAGGATAAAAAAAAACTTGCCCGAAAATTTAATTGTCAAAAAAAATTTTACGTTCTTCAAATTTTTTAATACCCCAAGGTCAGCCGTCAGCCTTGACTAGGGGCCTGGCGTTGATTGTGTTTTTCTATTGAAATTTTTTTTCAAAAATTTAAAACCCCCCCGGATAAGCTCGGATTTGTTTGTGTTGGTTTGTTTTTATTTTGAGGTTAGGGACCGGGCTTACGGGTCAGACTATGTAGGCCCTAGTTGTAGGCGCAAAGTCTACTGGATCGGAACTAGACGGAGAGGTCACGAGGAGTGGCTTTGCTGAGGCGTACTTTTTGCCGTTTTGGAGTGACTTTCACCTGACCCGCCTTAACGGGTTTTTGCGAAGTAGGGTTTTAAAGTCGGTGAAGAGTTCTTCAGCTGTGTTGTTCGACCGTATTTAATTTTAATTTAAAAAAAACTTTAAAAAAGTACTTCACTTGGAGATTTTAATGACCCTCGATAAGGAAACAGATCTTTGATCCTCCTCCTCTAGGTCCATGTTTTTTCTTTAGAACTCGGTTTTGTATTGCTTTTTTTTATTGTAATTGTTGTTAGCATACACATGATACAGTAGTGTTATTGTCTGCAACGATTCAGATTAGAATGGCTCTATCTCTTCTCTTTGTTAGAAGTTTAAAACCAGTTTTACAAAAATGTGATCTGTTCCACGAAAGGGTCAAGAAAGTCTATAATTTGATTTCCAGAATTTGCCATCATTGGAAACTACGTTCGTAGCCTTTCATTTAGTTGTGGCATTTACAACTGTTGCTTTTTTCTATCAATCATTGTCATTTTGAAGTTAGGATCGGGGAGAAAATGGCTTTTAATTTCTTTTAAATGTTGAGAGGACAAGATTGGTTTAAATTTTCCAGTCAACAGGCTATACAATATCACGTTTTGAAATAGGAAATTTGGCAGTGATGTTTCTCAGTGACATAAAAGTCTTACTTTTTTAACCATTTGAATCCCGCACCCTATCTTCGACTATCCACCTGCAGGAAGCTGGTGGATATGGTAAGGGGTCCAAGAGGTTTTTGCTTTTGCTATGCTAGCATGGTTGACAATGCAGGGTGCTGGTGGATAGGGGTGCGGGAGTCAAAGGGTTAAAAAGTAGACTTTGTTTGTTCAGAAATTCACTGCAAAATTTCCTATCTCAAAACGGGATTTTTGAAGCCTGTTGCTGGAAAATTTAACCAATTCTTGTCTCTTCAACTTTTTAAATGAATTAAGCCATTTTCTCCCGGATCCTAGACTTCAAAATGACAATGATTGATAGCTAAAAAAGCAACAGTTGTAAATCACACACTAAATGAAATGCTGACGAAACCTTTAGCTTCCATGATGGAAATTTGGAATCAAATTAGACTTTAGACCCTTTCGTGGAAGCAGACACATTTTGTCTTTCGTTTTAAAAACGGGTTAACTGTCTAACAATGAGATGAGATTTGAGCCATTCTAATCTGAATCGGTTGCAGAAGTAACACTACAGTTTATGTGTTTGCGTTACAACAATTACAATAGCAATAAACAATAACCGGTAGTTCTAAGAAAATTACATGGACTAGCCCCCCCCGAGGGAGGATTCAAAGTCTGTTTCCTTATCGAGGGCTCATTAAAATCTCCAAGTGAAGTATACTTTTTAGTTTTTTAAATTTAAATTCGGTCTAACAACACAGCTGGAAGACTCTTCCACGACTTTAAAAACCCGTACTTCGCAAAAAAACCCGTTTTAAGTGGCGGGTTCAGGTGAATGTCAAAGCTCCAAAACGGCCCAAAAGTACGCGCTCAGCCTATGCATTTCCTCTGACCTCTCCGTCTGTTCCGATCCAGTGACGTTGCCTACTAACTAGGCCTACATTTTAGTCTGACCCGTAAGTCGGTCCTAACCTCAAAATAAACAAACAACACAAACAAATCCGAGCTTATCCGGGGAGGTTAAATTTGCAAGAATCCTAATTAGCCTGCACAATCAACCGTCCAGGTCAAACAATAGTCAAGGCTGACCGGTCTGACTTGCGTATTGAAGATTGATGAACGTACAATTATTTGACAATTAAATTTTCTAGCAAAGTTTATTTTATCCTCTGAGACGTCTCTGTCGGTGTGAAAGTTTCAATCTTTCATTCGCTTTAGAAGCAGAATAGATATTACTGTTTATAGATCTATGTATTATTAATATGCAATACTCGATCTCTGGAAGAAAAGTCCAACGTATGAAACAAGTGCATTTTAAATCGAAAGCTGGAAGGTAAAGCGATTGGACGCTCGAAAAACTAAAAGTTTGTACTTTTTTTTTTTCCTAAATCGTATAGTCGCATCACTTGGCCCTGTGTCTCTGCATTTGTCACAGACGAACTAACCTCTCCATCTTTAACTTCTCAGTTCTTGGTTATCTTGATGATTATTGGTTTCATTGATTTGCTTAGTAAACATTGTGACCTGACTGTTCAGCGGTGATTTAGACTCTAGTTCTGATTCCAAATCAACAAATTTGCATCTGTCAACATATACCACAATCCCTCAGTTAAATCGTGTATCATATTGTGTGTAGACCTTTCCACGTAGGCTTAGTGCAATGGTGTAGATGTACGGAAATTACCGTTTTACTGTGCAAGCAGGGAGCATCACCACGGAAACGGCTCTAGAAAAAGTTTGGTTAAAGGCTAACTAAGGAAGTATTTACATTAAAACAATCACTGTATGAAATGGTTACCTCAGCATTTTTGTGGAACTCTCATACTGCGGTTTCTAATAGCACTGCGTTTATGTGGATAGATGCGGCTAGCGCACAAAGTAATGTTACTCTTCTATGCGTAAATCTGATTTATATACCCCGCTAAGCTAGTGTTTTGGTTGATTTAGGGTCAGCTGGTCCAAACCAGTTTAGTGGGACACCTCGCAACTGCTATACAGATTGTTTTCATTGGCTG
This sequence comes from Monoplex corrugatus, assembly GCA_030674185.1. NCBI lineage: Eukaryota > Metazoa > Mollusca > Gastropoda > Littorinimorpha > Ranellidae > Monoplex > Monoplex corrugatus. The sequence goes on along the minus strand of JAPXFY010003643.1, from coordinate 15,142 downwards.
AAACTAATCTATACACAGAGCATGAGCTTTGTCCTCGTTACCTGGAAAAGAAAAAAAAGAGGGCAGCATATCATTATTATATATTTCACGCAGTTATGATTCATTACTTAAAAAAAACAAAGAAGTAATAAATGAGAACAGTTTTCGAAAAATTCAGTTCCCACAAGTACGGCGCATTTATGGCAAATGAGGTCAGGACAGATGATGACAACATTTATGAGACAGGAGCGTCACGTGTGTAAGTGTTTGTGCGTGAGTATGTGTCAAGGAGGTTTCCTTGTTGTGCGTATTATGTGCCGTGGATTGGTGTGTGTGTGTGGCTATGTGTATGATCGTGTATAATTATGTTGGTACGTGAATGTATGTTTTGCATACATGGTACACGTGCCGTGGTTGTGTGTGTGGGCGTTGTGGTGGTGCGTGCACGTTCGTTGGTTTGTGTGTGCATGGCTTTGTACTATCATACTATGTGATGTATGCAAGGAAGGACGTGGAGAGGGGATCACAAACAGGGCTCTTAATTCTTAACACTTAATTAACTGCCGTACGTATGCAGCATTTCTCTTTTGATCAGTATAAGCCGATCAGTTAACAATAAGCTGTATACAACGATTGACCTTAAATTTACAATACATTAGGCTTACCGCTAATTTGTTACAATAACATATGTACAGTAGGAACTCTTTGCAGGTCCGTGCCGCACACTACACCCGTGACTGACCTCGTGAGTGCACTCGCTGGTATCTTCACCCTTTCTGTGAGATGGTATCTTGGAGCGTGTACATTTTAAAAACCGTGTACAAAACAATTGGAAATGGAACATTTTATCTGTTGTCCTTAGACAGAAAATGTGTCCCATGCTTCACTCTGTATAATGTATATATGTGTGTTCTGTAGTATGTACGTATTGTGCGTGTGTTTTTGTGTTGTGACTGTGTGTATATATTTTATATATATTTTATATATATATACATACATTACTTGTACATATATATATATACTATATATGTGTGTGGTGTGTGTGTGTGTGTCTGAGGGAACAGAAAAATGTGTCCATGCTTTACTTATGTTATGTGTGGTGTGTTGTATGTTTGTTCGTATGTTACTGTGTGTAATTTGTGTGTGTAGTGTATATACATATACATTGTGTGTGTGTGAGAGAGAGAGGGGGGGGAAAAGAGAGAGGGAGGGACTCAGAACTTTTTAATGACATCGGCTTACGCCAAAATGCAATGAGAGATAGAGCGAGACAGAGAGAGAGAGAGAGAGGTGGATGTGGCTTAAATGTCTGTCATTATGTAGAATCTTTCGCTTATTTCGTAATCTCATTAAAATAAAATCTAATATTCTGAACATAAACTAGGATTAGATTACTCTTGAATCTTAGGAAACCAAGCTACAAAACAGGTAGACTAGCTCAAGGAACAGTAGAGATTGGACACTGCATTTAGCTTTCATATTCTTTTTCCATTGTTGACCCGGTTGCAAACTGTTGATCTGGTATAGTAGTCTGGTCCAGGACACTCATCTTTTACTTGGTTCATTGTCTTGACTTTTTTTTACCTTTTTGTCGTGTCAATCTTGGTGTGGCCTTCGTTGCATGCTCTTTCTTTGAATTGGTTCCACCGGTTTTCCTTTTTTAATCATGGTAAAAACTAACAAAAGATCTTTAAAATTCCTCTTGTTTCGATCGCTTCAGACCGGACAATGGCGATAATTCTTCTACCGTTAGCATCAACTCGAGTCATTCCATGAGTTGTGAGTACAGAAGGGACTGCAGTTTAAGAAACTTCTCCCTCCCTGAGCGACCCAACTCTTGTCCCCACAGGGAGCGGGATCAACAGAGCAGTCAGTCCGGAGACGTTTTTGTCTTTCTCGAAACTTTAATCTTTTAACCTAGTCTCGAAACACTGCAGAAGATAATGCTGACGATCTTTTTATAGTTTGGAAGTGGGAATTTGGAATTGACTTACACTCAGTGCCACACCAATGACAGTCACGAGACCGGGCCGTGGCATAGCTCCTTATTTGAGACAAAAACAAATAGAGAAACCAAACTTGTAGGGGTGGGGACAATTACTATGCCTCCGGTCAAAAGTTGGCCTAGAAATGGACACGTTACCTCGAATGCTTCGGGGAGTGTATGGTGACTTGGACCAGGGCAAATTCACATCGTAACTTTGTGTGGAGATGCTGTTGATGTCAGTCCATACTAGTGAGATTAATCCAGACTGTGGGTGGCAAGGTCGTATCGATCCTCCACCAAGATGATACGCTTTTAGTACTAATTCATGTCCCCAGTTGTGTTCAGCTGGTGGTATTTCAACAAGATATGCCTTGCTACTAATCACGTCCTTCAAGGGGGGGGGTTTGAATTCGTAGTCCTTATGGCTGATCTGCTGAAGATTGACAGTAGGCCTATACGTGGTTATTCAAGATATGCCTTACTACTTATTCGTCCTCAGTTGAGTTCAGTCCTTGTGGCTGAAATGCGAGATTGACTGTACACGGTGGCTATTCCACAGGTGAGTGGCCACAACGGACTTTACTGCCCACACCCCTCCTCCCTTCTAAAAGACTGGGGGGGACTGCCAAAAGGCAGGCGAAAGGAGATATATTTTCATGAGAGTACCTGATTCTCCCCAGCTTCTTTGAGGGAAGTTACCTCCTTCCAAATGCGTGCCCTTTAAGTTCCCCATGAGAGTGAGACAAACACTTCAGTAAACCTCACATCAAAAAAACATCCTGTAGAGTATTCCCAGTCAGGGTACTGTTTCATTACAATAAACAGTTGATGGGAGCACCCACTTTGCCTCAGCGAAGGGACGTGCTGTATCTCTCTCAGTCTTTTGTCAGTCAGCCGCTGGGTTTCTGGCACCCCTCCCTGAGCATGAGACATGGCATAAGAACATACATGTGAGAGGCGAGGGTTGCTGAATTTTTTGACAGGCCCTGACAGACCAGATACCTATGCGCAGGCCAAAGATGGGTCTGCTGCTATGAAGGACATGTAGGTGCCCATTCTGACGGACTTCAGGGTTAATACCATGACTTCACACAGCTTACTCATGGGTTTTGTCCACAGAAAGCTATCAAAGTCCTGTAGAACCATGTACCTTCCTAAATTAGACAGTTCCTCACAGGATGCCTACATTAATTACTGCGTTCAAAGTCAGAATCAAAGGTTATTTGAGGATTCAAACATTACAAGTTTTAGATTTTTTATTAGTTTTTATCATGATTTGCAATGGGAAATAAATGATCAAAACCACTCAAAGAAGGTGCATGGCTAATGCGATCTGCATCAAGTTCATTCACTCATTTACACACACACCACACACACACACAACACACACACACACACACACACACACAACACACACAGTGTGTGCTTGCGTGCACACTCAAGTACACACACACACTTTTTCTTCAACAGAAATTGTTGTTTTGGTGGAAATTTTTCCTTCTATGTTGGAAATCTGCCAACAGCAGGCTATTGTAATCCTGTATGGCATATCTGCAACTTTCAATTCGTGCTACTAGAAGGGGGGTAAATAATAATTTAGGTGTCCTAAATACATGGGATCAGAACAGGTACTACTAAGCTTCACCAAAGTGAACAGGCAAAAGTCTTTTGTGGTGGGTGGGCCTTTGGCATGTTGACATTCAATAATTTGTTATGTGGACTCGATGAAAAACTGGAACTGTAAACTACCAGACCTGAGGTTCGGTTGACTATATATGAAACAAGAAATATCTGTTGGGTTTTCTTGAGCCTGAAATTGTTGAAACTTGATGAGAGAAGGAGCCACTGAGATACGAAGATTGAGGAAAAGAGGCTGTTAGAAAAAATGGCTAAGTGGGTAAAAAGTGAGAAAAGTAGTGAGCTATGTGGGTGAAGGGTGAAAGTGGAGAAAAGTGTGCTATGTGGGTGTAAGTGAGAAAAAAAATGCTGTTTGGGGCCTTTTAGTGTTGGAAGGGAATGCAATGATGAAGTTTTGAGGGTGATGGGCTGTTACAAATTTTTTGGATGGGCATGGGAACAGATTTAATTTTATTTTGATGGTGAGTGGTGCAGTTTTTGTGGGTATCTATGGTGGTGGGGTAGGGTAGTCTAACATTTTTATGTGACAGCTCGGTAGAAGCTATTAGTGTAATTAGATGTAAGCATGTCAGGTTCAGACAAATGGTTGCTACTGGCAAGCTGTAGCCCAGTAACTACCTGTCACAGCAGGAGACTTGGAGAGGGGATTGGCGCCACCATATGGATTAACCTAAAGCCCACAGAAAAGATATGAGAGACACTATAGCCAACAACATACCGGATCGGTCTGGGGCCCCGGGTTACAAACGACCGCGTCTTACCAACTGCAAGCACCAGGGTGGAATTGATAAAATTCAGCTACTGGGGCAAAGACATCATTCAAACTGCCAACGGAAAAAAAGCTACCTATTAGGGAAAACAGGTATGTCGTACACTCCATCAGAGCGGCCAAAGAGTAAAGAACTAGAACACAGTTGAGACGCTTACCAATGGGACTTTGTGGGTATATTCGGGGAAGTAAGATGGACAGGCTTTCGGAGAAGCAATCACAGAGGAAGGACAACAAGATGTGGTACAGTGCGAAGGCGTCACTACTTGAAAATGCCGTAGCTTTTCTTCGTACGCAAAGAGTCATTTGGGAGCATCTTGAGCGCCACGCCTGTCAAGCAGCAGAATCAATTCAGCAATCGGTGTGTCAGACAAACCAAAGAAACATCAACATCATACAAGTGTATGCTCCAAACTACCAGCCACGTAGGACCAGGTGGTTGAAAAGAATTCTTGAGAAAATAGAAGACACCATCGGAAAAGCCCCCAGGAAAGACATCTATCATAGTTCATGGGGACTTCAACGCCAAAGCCGGCCCAGATTTGCCTACAAAAAACTGGGCTGGAACAGTGGGTCAATTGGCAAGGGAAACTAATGACAGGGGACTTAGCCTCTTCTGGAAAGTTTGCCACTGCACCCTAACGGTCTCACCTATTGCCAACACCCTTACCATCACAAACGTCATGAAGAACATCCTGGCATGCGTCCGGCCCCCGAACGGAAAGACTCACAACCAGATCGACTTTGTCTCACACCGTGGCGCTTCAAATCAAGCATTAATAAAGCAAAGACGAGGACATACCCTGGAGCTGATTTAGGCAGCGACATGACCTCGTGCTGCTTCACAATGAAGATCAAATTGAAAAAAGAAAGTACCATGCTGCGCGCCACGCATCAAGTTTGACCTGGAAAAGCTAAATGATCCAGAGGATAGAAGAGGCATTCCAGGCACAGTCGGGGGCGCGGTTCGCGGCACTCAACTTCTGGACAGGCGACATCAACGACCTCACAAACAACTTTGGTGTAGGCAGTCCGCGAAACATGCAGAGGAGGTACTGGGGCGACAGAGGAAGAAAACCCAAGCATGGATCTCAAATGACATCCTTGACCCTCTGCGACAACAGAGATCACTGAAGAAGACGACAACTCCAGCCATGAGAAGTCCGCACGTATCGTGAAAAACCAAAACCTTGTAAAGATGAAATGATTGAAGCCAAAGAACAATGGATCAACAACCAGTGTGAGAAACATCGAGAAAGCATGAAAAAAAGGAAACAGCAAACATGCCTTCACCACACTGAAAAACCTTACCCAAGGACGCAGCAAAACAGATCGTCAGTTCATCGAGGATACCTCAGGGCGAGCTGCTGACAGTAATGCTCGCTGTTCTGAACAGATGGACGCCTAGTTCCGCCTATGAACTATACAACTACCCAATACAGCCAGATGACAGTGTGTTTCAGGGGGGACTCAACCACCATTGAGGGAATCCTCACCGCTACCAGTGTTGAGCAGTAAGAAGGTGGAAGAAGCCATCCGCAGGCCTACCAGCAGGGAAATCATCCTGGAGCAGACCAATACCCAGCTAGAGCTGCTCAAACATGGAGGGAAATGATTTTGGTACACTCGTTTGTAACATTCGATTTGTCAGAAGATCTGGGAGACAAAAACAGTGGACCCACAGAATGGATCATCATCTCATCTATCCCCCTGCCCAAAAAGGGAAAATATGCGCCAATGCCGAACTACAGAACAATAAGTCTCATTAGCACACCAGCAGATCATGCTCAGAGTCATATTGAATCGACTGAAGAAGAAGCGGGAAAAAGAACACCTTGCGGAAAGAACAAGCTGGATTTAGGGCGGGCCAGAAGCACAGTAGAACAGATCTTCACCTGCCGGATAATGATGGAGAAAAAGAAAGAAACATCTGCAGCATCAGAGAGGACCTGGTCCACAACTTTCATAGACTTTAAAAAAGCCCATTCGACAGGATGTGGCTTAAGGCGGTTTGTGGCAGGTCGCTAAGAAAGTTTGGCATAGAGGAAGGTCCTCGTCCAAACCATCCAGGCGCTGTAGAACTATGCCAGCAGCGGCAGTTCTCCTAACAACCAGATAGGGGACTACTTCAAGACCACAGTGGAGTCCGTCAAGGCTGCCTACTCTCTCCCGTGCTGTTCAATCTTTCTTCATGGAGGAAATCATGCGGTGAAGCCCTCCATGACTTTCCACCTTCCACTGTCTCCTTCGGAGGGGTAGAACCTATCCAACAACATGAGGTTCGCAGTGACATCGACCTGATGGAGGCAGCAACGAAGAGACTACAAGACCTGCCCCCCCATGTGACTGGAAGAAAGTGCAGGTGCACCACGGAATGGAAGTGAGCAAGAAAAAGATGCATAGTCTGGTCAATACAGACAACCACACCCATGCTGAAATCTACATGTTTCGGGCAACGCTTTGGAAGACGTGGCGCTTTCAAATACCTTTGGCGCACTCTCACCAAGACGGTCGTTCTACAACAGAAATCAAGACCAGACTAGCGATCGCAACAGCAGCAATGGTTAAGCTAAAACAGATCTGGTAGAGCTGAGAGATCGGGCTTTCCATCGAAGATGAAGCTGTACAAGTCCCTGGTGCTCCCCTCCTGCTGTATGGATGCGAGAGCTGGGACCATGACAGCAGAGACCTCCAGAGAATCCGACGTTTGAAACTTAATGCTTCAGGCTTGCTCGGGTCTCTTGGCCAAAGATCGGAAGAACAAAAGACTTTGTGTGGAGCCAAATAACAACACTCGCAGGCCCACAAGAACCCCTCCTGGCAAACAGTCAAGAAACAGGAAGCTGTCGTGGTTTCGGGTTGGTACAGCCACAACTCACTGCCCAAACGGTTATCCAGGGTTTACACTGGGATCGGCGGCAGACGAAGGGGACGACAAGCCAAATGCTGGATGGCATCATCAAAGAAATGGTCCAGAGTTGGATGTGCCCCACAGCTGGTGCAGACAGGGCGGAGGACAGGACCGGTAGTTGGCGTACGGCTGGCTTAAGAGTGTCTTCTCATCTCTATCTACGCCCATAGTGGCAGGAGAATGATGATGATTGATGAGATGTAAGCAATATAGTGATAGTAGTTTTCCATAGAAAGATAGAGGAGGATAGTCATGATATTTATGAAAAAGTTACTGCACTTGGTCTTAGGTTCGTAGAAATTGATGCCTCACCACGAGGCACTGCATGGGTCTACTTTTGATTCATATTATATTATTAGTATCAGCTGCCTCAATCATGGCCAAAACAGGGTGACCTATTCGGTGTGACAGAAAGCTATCAGTCCGACACGGTATAGCATATAAAGTCATAACTAAAACTAGAAATCTGAAATTGAGCAGCATAATGCGTAAAGCCTCTGAAGTAAGGAAGGTAGGAAAAGACGTTAAAGAAAAAAAAATCCGAAACCCAACACTAACCGAAAGAATCTTGCACACCCACACTACCACACTAACATCAGCAACAACAACAACCAATAAAATTAGTCAAACAAAATGAAAGAACCAAAAAATTTCAAGTGGGACGTTTTGACCAAAATGTTTGTCTCCTTTCATTTTATTTTCTCTTTTATTTCAGATCAAATGGTAAGATCGTTTAAACATGTGAATAGCTCAGGAATAAGCACATTTTTAGGCATGGACCATGTCATATGAATCTCTAATCATTTGGCTTTATACAAATAATTTTCTCACTTTGTGTTTTATCCTTGATGCTGGAATGTTCCTTAACAGTTCATAGACTTTTTAGCAAACAATGTGATGAAATGAAATGTTGACAAAATGAAGGAAGCTTACCTGAAGTTTCGGACTTTCATTTTACATATTATCACAGACATTTTTGCACTTACATGTACTTGTTATTTATGTTCATATGGCCAGGGCCTATTTCTAGGAATTGCAGTATGAGTGAGTAAAGTGTAGTATTCATTAAAATACAGTATACTTTCACAAAAGAAAAGATTTCCTCAGTAACTCAAAACGATGATTGTACAGCACCTGCCAAAATGTAACTTTATTACTTTTTCAAAACATTACAGTATATAACTTACCACTATTATACAGACTCCTCAATTGCAAAATCTAATGCTAACACTAAGGAGGTTTTTTAACTTTGGTTTTAGAATAATAAAATGGTGATTTACATTTCGTGATCACCAGCTCACAAAAATAAAGAGCTTAATTAACAGCATCCTGACTGTGGTATTCCATGCTTCTGTGGAGGGCATCATGTTTCATAATACTCCTTGAATAATAGGATCAAACTAACTGTTACTACTCCATTTTCATTTTCAAAAACCACCCAAAACTATTCGAATTAGAACAGAAAATAATACATTTCAAGCTTAAATTTACTATAGATACTAGCTCCTTCTTTGTGAAAAAAGTATTTTAAAAAAAAAGAGAAACGAAACAGAAAAGACAGAATGCAACAAGTTCCACCAGTAATAAATATGTGAAATGTAAAACCTGGTTCATCTGAACAATGAGGTAAATCAACTTAAAGATAAAACAGAATTGTTTCCATAACAGTACTTAACACTTGCTTAGTGATAAATCCACTACCAGCTTATATTTAAAGTAGGTAAACTAGACAACCACCTGCTAACACATAATAATCAATTTATGCAGCCAAGATAACACGATCAATAAAAAAAACTGTCAGAATTCACTTTTCTCTACCTTGTGTCTCTTATTTACAGCCTTTTAGGGACAAAACTTCTAGTCACTGTGTTACTGACTCTGGATGCCCATGTTTGGTGTTTGTGATAGAGATGTTGTTCTTCAGTGGTGTTTTAGTCATGGTCTTCTGCTGTTTAATTCAGTGTTGTCTGAGGTCGTTGGACAAGATGTCTTCAAATTCCTGAAAAAAAAAGTTATCAAAGGGATGTTAACAGGGCTTGCCAGTCTTTCTGTAGGGTTTAAAATTAAAAACACTTGAGAGGACTTTCAGCAGCTCAAACTGTAAAGTTCCTAAGGCTGTTGTATTCCATTTTTAGTATCTTGAAGTTTGGTTCCCTTGATCCTCAATTAAAAAAAAAAATATATTCCTGAAGTCTGGGTTACCCTGATCTCAATTCAAAGTAAAATAAGACATTAGCGTTAAAGGTTATGATACTTCTTATAATTTAAAGATTAGTAATTTCGTCTCAGTTCCAGGTAAAAGGAACTATCACATTACAGTTTCGTTGGTGATATTGGGTTTTCTAATTTAATATGTTTTAATTTAGTTTTCATTATTTAGTATGCGATCAGTTACTAAATGGTTTTCAGTTAAGCTCTGTTGACAAAATTCATTGCCCTACACAGAGAAGAGCAAGAAAAACTTTCAATAACTGTCAGCTCCTGAACCCCACAGGTCACAACTTTGGATTAAGCAGAAACTATTATCAACACAAAAGCCAATTAATTACAAAAAGAGTACAACTAATGTACCAAACAATTGTATAGTAGATCCACCCAATAACTTAACAGGATCTATTGTACCCCTGACAAACAGCTATACAAATCCAAGAAATAACCCTTTAATTTTCTGTAAACCAAAATTTCATGGAAGCATCTTGCTTTCTAATTTGTGTGTTGAGAAGCACAAAACTCTACATCAAATCAAGCACAACAGTAAAGAAAGCTTTGCAAATATCTGTTCTGAAAATAATATAAACAGATTATTATTATACACAGATCCACTTTCTAGTTTCTACATACCATGCGCTTAAATATAAATCTTTAGCCGTGTCATAACTGGTGAATGGTTCCAATTTTTTATCACCAATTCTAAGCTAACTGTACTTTCTGTACATTAACTCAGCATTATTCTTGTGTTGGTATTCTATTTCCTTGCACGTTGTTTTTTAGGCAAGCTTTCTGTGTTTCATTGCACTTATTGGCTGATTTCCTTTATCTATCTTTTTGTATTCTTCCTCTTTTTCCCTTTACGTCTTTTGTTCAACTGCCACAGGAAGGTCAATATCATTACCAATTCATTTTTCAAATTTCTTTTACATGGCATGTTGCTGAGTTCACTATTTCCATCATAGCTCTAATAAACATATCTCTCCCTTCCTTTGTTTGTTCTTTCAGTGGTTTCTGTTGCCGTCTTCTTTTCATTTGATTTTATGTCGTATTTTACATGATTTCTTTGTCTTTTTATGCTTTCTTCAATGTTATTATCATGACATCAAAATACATACATATCTATGTACATCTATTTCAACATCTGTGTCTATTCTATCTATCTATATTGGTCACACACACACACACACACCATATATATATATATTTATACTATTATGTACACACACACACACATTGTAGGATATATGTGTAGTTCAAAAAGTAATGCCTTATTTCTTTAGTACAGGAACAATTACCGGACACAGGAACATGTATCACACATCAAAAATAAATTAATGAAGCTGGTCCTCTTGGGGATTGTTATCCCTACTTCTCAACATAGTTACGGTTTCTCTCAATAGCAATGTTCCACCTTGAATGAGGGCATTTTTATACCGCTTCGTAAAATTTTTGTTGACTGTTGCTTGGAGCCAGTCTTCACTGCAGTTTTCACTTCTTCAATCATGGCATACATAAAATCCAACCCCCCCACCCCTTTAAATCCATCCCCTGGCCGAAGAACCCCCCCACCCGCCCGAAGAGAGAGAGGAGATGCCGGACCGCGACCGACGTTAAAGAGAAGGAAGAGACGAAGAGGAGGGGCAAGAAGAGATGATGAAGTGGAATGAAGAAAAGAGTCGACAGAAGAGAGAGAGGATGATTACCCGAAGCCGAAGGAGAAAGAGTTATGCGGAAGAGTGAATTGAATAGAGGGTGATGTAAAGAGATGTAGTTCTGGACGGAAAGGTTTGCTTTTGTGATTTGCTTCTTAAGGTTCTGGGGTGTGGAGGTATGGAAGGATTACGTGTTATAAGTTGTTCCTTCCAATATGAGGCGCGGGGCGATTGTCTCCCTAGAAATGTCCTTGCCTGATTGCTTGTTTTGATGTGTTGTGCGTATGGGTTTTTTGAGCATTGTGTCAATCTGCAGAAGGGGGAGGGACCACCATTATCGATTTGCCAAGTTGGGTTCTCACTCCTCATCAGATTCCATGCTTTTGAGCCTCCGTCAGGGTCTGTAAGGGATGCCTCAGAGTTTATTGTTTTCTTCTCTTGGCAAGAAATCAACCAGAGCCAGAATGCACCCTTGAGCAACCCAAACAAATGACAGTCGTCATGATTATTTTCAGGGTGACATTTCCGTCTTGAACTTTGTCGGTTCTGGTCGGTGACATAGGGTGGCGCCCCACACATCATTCATTGACTGCCTCTTTTGTTTTGTTTCTAGTTCATAATGGTGATTGAATCATGTTTCAACAATGGTACAAGCCTTCCAAAGAAGGTGTTGTCTCTTTGACTTTTGTTTGTTCAAGAAGTTCAGTGCAGGCACTGACCCTGTCAGTCTTGCGTTCGTGGTAGGTCAGCTCAACAGGACTCACACATTTTTGAAAAACCAGGTGATTAACAATGTTTATTATAAGTACTTCTATGGCTCACTTCAACGGTGGTTTTTCTTGCCAAAAACTCTCAAGATTTATGCGCTATCTTCTCCTAACAGAGCATCTACTTTTGCTTTTTATTGGCAGGATTCATCAGAAGTGGTATGGTCGGCCAGAAAGAAAGGGGGGTTCATCTGCTATCTGCTCGCAGAGAGTTCCCACCTTTTTCATCAGTTCAGATGGACAGACCCACTTGCAAACATTGCTATACATCAAAGTTTTCTCCTTATATAAACACATTCTGTAACTCGTCTGTGGAATGTTCTCAGGGGTTTCCACCCTCAGCAACATGGAATTCAAAATCACTGCTCTGAGTTTTTGACGCAGCTCTAAGGGGGCAGCCATTTCATTTTGAATTTTCCTCACAAAGTCTTTGAACTGGAAAACATACCAAACAAAATATGTCAGTCTGTTAAAGTTATAAATTCATTTGTAACTGGCATCATTTCAGGTTAATTTTATCAAAAACTGACGTGTCTGATATAAATAAAAAGGCTATTACTTTTTGACTCACCCTGTATATTATCATTATACTTAAAACATATATACCACCCACTAGTACATATGTATTACATGCCATACCATCACTACTTTAATTATGTTATCACGTTATTATTGTTGTTTTATTGTCATTTTTTTTTACGCAACACTCTTAACTATAATTAATGTTTTCATGTTATTATTGTTGTTTTTATTGTCACTGTCAGGGGTTGACTTAAAAGGAAATTTTTTGGGACGACAAGTTCCCGCACCCCAAATCCATGACTTTTCCTTTTTGTTTACAAAGGTTTGGGTAAGGTCCCAATGATTTAAAAGGGAATTGCAAAAAAAAATTTAAACCCCAGAATAGAACAAGAAGTTGGTGACAGCAGTATAATAACTTTGAAATGATTTAAAACAACGAATTAATCCGAGGTTAACGTAGCCTTTCAGCCAAAGCCCAATTATTTGGATATTTAAAGATTTTTGGCTTAAAGGAGTTCAAAAATAGAGAGAAAAGGAAAGGGGCCGCACGTGAAATTCCCAAGTGTTTGTTGGGGAAAACTTCCCGGTTAATTTTTGCCCTTTTTAAACATTTACCACTCTGGGTAATTTAAAATACCATCAGGGTTTTTTCATAAATTCCCTTTTTTAATTTTAAAAGAAATAATAAGGCTCGGGGTTTTCAAAATTTCCCCATTTATCAAATTTTAATTAATACATAAATTACGGCACTTCAAAACAAAAAACTCCTTATTTTTTTCCCTTTTGGTTTTTGTTTTGTTTAATAATTTTTTCTTTTTTAAGCACAGCTTACAATTACACACATGACCCATTTTTGGTTTTTTGTAAATAAAAAAAACCTACTTTCTTTGGGTTTTTTAAAATTCCATGCGTGCAATCACAAAATTCGGGGTTTTTTAAGTTGGTAGGGGGTGCTAATTAAAATTTTGGGGTTTTTTGCTTAAATACCCAAACCTACGATTCCTTTCCCCCTCAAAACCTTTTTCTGGTTCGGGTTTTTTCCAAGGGGAAGGAAAATATATTACCAAATTTGGCTTCAAAAAGGTGATGCTTTAAAGATTTTCGATGGTTGTGGGGAAACCTGAATATAAACCCTTTCTTTTTAAATTTTTTTCCCTTTTTTTTTTTTTTGGTGTAAAGTTATTTAAACCATAACTTCAAAGTCATGATTTGATAAAAAATTTTTAAATTTTTTTAACCACTTTGACCTGAATAATCTCCAATCCCATTAAAGTCTTTTTTTTTAAAGTGAATTGGTTTTTCACCCCTTAGCTGGTTGAAAGAATGTATGAATTAGTATGAAAATATAATTTTTTTGGAAAATGGGTTCCGTTTTAAAAAAAAACCATCCCTTTTGGGCCCCCGGACCCCCAGATTGGTTTATAAAATAAATTTTTTTTTTTTCCCCATTAAAATTTCTTTCTTTTTTTTATACCTGTCATCACCCTTCATGTTTTAAACAAAATTTTTTTTGGGGTTCTTTAATTTTTAATTAAAATAAACCTTTTTGTTTCCAAAGGAAAAAATTTAAAAAACCCCCAAAAAGGAGGGTGGCCATAAAATTTTTTTTCCCCTTTTTAAACCCCCCCCCCCCCCCCCCCCCCCCCCCCCTTTTCCCCCGGTTGAAGTTAATTTTAAAAAAAAAAAATTTTCTTTTTTTTTTAATTGGGGTTTTTTAAAAAAAAAAAAATAAATTTTTTGGGGCAACCCCCCCCCCAAAAATTAAAAAAAAAAAGGGGTTTTGCTTTTTTGGGATGTTAAGGGAAAATTTACCCAAAAGGGTTTTTAGGGAAAATAAAAGGAAAAAACCAACCTGTTTAAAGGGAAACCCTCAAAATTTTAAAAAATTTTTTTGAAAAAAGGGGAGGTTTTAAATTTTTAAAAACCCCCTTTTCTTTCCCTCCTTGGACCCCCGGGTTTTTAAAAAAAAAGGTATTTTTTAAAAAATAAAAACCCTTTTAAAAAAAAACCCCCCCCCCCCCCCCCCCCCCCCCTTAAAAGGAAAGGGTTTTTTTTTTAAAAAACGTTAAAAACCCCCCGAAAAAGGGAAAAAATTTTAATTATTTTTCCCCGGGGAAAAACCAGATAAAAAAAACCAAAACATTGGGGTTAAATTTTAAACCCAAACAACAAAGAAAATTTTTTGGGGGTTCCTTTAAAAGTTTTAAAATTTAAAAAAAAAAAAAAAATTTTGAAAAAAACCCCAAAATTTTTAAAAAAATTAAAAAACAATTTAATTTTAAAAAAAAAACCAAAAATGGAAAATTTTAAAAATTTTTTTTTTTATTAAATTTTTTTTGAAAGGGGTTAAATTTAAAGGAAAACCCAAAAAACATTTTTCTTTACCTTTTTTTTTAAAAACCCAAAAAAATTTTTTGGTTTTTCTTAGGGAATTTTTATTAGTTTATCAATTTAAAATTTTTTTTTTAAAAAATTTAAAAAATTTTTTGTTTTAAAGGGAAAATTTGAAAATTTATTAAAAAATAAAATTTTTAAACAAAAAAAAAATTTTTTTAAAAAAATTTGGGGGTTTTTAAAGGGTTGAAAAAAGGGGGTTTTTAAAAAATTAAATTAAAAATTTTTAAAAAAAAAATTTTGAAACTAAAAAGAATTTAAAATTTTTTCCTTTCTTTTTAAACAATTTTAAAATTTTCCAAAATTTTATTG
>JAPXFY010003642.1:7500-15000 GCA_030674185.1 Monoplex corrugatus | reverse complement strand
TCTATCTATCGATCAGAGGCAGCTCTGACCCTGATACACTATGCCCCACTGATGCTGTTGTGTTCTCTGGGACACAGCTAGAAAATGTTGAACTTATGTCTGAGGGTTGTGTGAGAGAGATACTGAAGAAAATGCCAAATAAGTCCTGTGACCTCGACCCTATCCCTGCCTCTATCCTATTTGATTGTCTAGATGAAATTACTCCAATTGTCACATATATTATGAATAAGTCCTTGTCATCTGGTGTTGTGCCTCAGTGCTTTAAGCACGCTCTTGTCAAGCCCCTTCTGAAAAAGGCAAATCTCGACCCAGACTGCTTGAAAAATTATCGTCTAGTTTCCAATCTACCATTCCTATCAAAGGTGTTGGAACGTATTGTACTAGAACAGCTTCTGCAGCATCTGGAATCTCACAACCTGCTAGAGCCATTCCAGTCAGCCTAGCGTAAGTGCCATAGCACAGAAACCGCTCTATTGCGTGTGGCCAATGACCTCCTTCAGGCTTCAGACAATGGGAGTGTGTCTATCTTGTCACTGCTTGATTTGTCAGCAGCATTTGACACCATAGACCATAGCATCCTCATAACGCAGTTGCGTACCACTTTTGGCTGTTCTGGAACGGTTCTGGACTGGTTTACCTCCTGTTTGACTGGCCGTACCCACTCTGTTGTCATTGGCCACAAATCAAATCCATCTGTGCTGAAATGTGGTGTCCCACAAGGTTCTGTCTTGGGACCTGTCCTGTTCACTATGTATTTACAACCTCTCAGCACTATCATTCATCAGTCAGGTCACTCAGTGGATGAGTGAAAACAAGCTGAAGATGAATGATGATAAAACTGAGCTTATTGTTACTGGTACTAAGTTAAAGGTCAATCAGGTTACTCATGCCCCTATGTCTATCTCTGGTTGTGATGTATATTTCCTACAAACTGTTAGAAACCTTGGCTTCTCCCTGGATGAAACACTGTCTATGGAAGCCCATGTCAAACAGTTGTGCCGTACTCTGTACTATCAGCTATGCAGAATAGGTAAGATTCGCTCCTTCCTTTCCACTGATGCTGCCAACAAGCTTGCTGTCTCTTTCATACTATCTAGACTGGACTATTGTAACTCTCTATTCGCAGGTCTCCATGACAATCAACTATTTAAACTTCAGAGCATACAGAACCACGCGGCTCGCCTTGTTCTCCGCAAGCCCAGGCGAGAGAGTGCAAAATCTCTGCTTAGAACACTTCACTGGCTCCCGGTAAAGGCTAGGATTCAATATAAAGTTGCCTGTCTCTGCTTTCAGTGTATCTATCACGAGAACATGCCATCCTATCTTGCCAACCTCCTGCAGGGTTACAAACATTCTCGAACGCTCCGCTCTTCAGAAACCTCACTGTTGACTGTTCCCCGCTTCTCTCTAGACACCTTTGGTAAAAAGTCTTTCTCTGTCTTTGGCCCAAATGTATGGAACTCTCTACCACTGTCTCTCAGAAAAAACTAAGTGTTTCTCAACCTTCAAACGGCACCTGAAAACCCATCCCTTTCAAACTCATCTAACCTGAAGGGCCTTAGTTTGCAAGTCTGTCATCAAGACTAATCTCTCCTGCCTGTATAACAGCATTTTGTATAAGGGCCTATAGAGCCAGACGTGTGTGTGCGTGCATGTGTGTATGTGTGTGTGTGCGTGCGTGTGTGTGTGTGTGTGTGTGTGGTGTGTGTGTGTGTGTGTGTGTGTGTGTGTGTGTGTGTGTGTGTGCATGAGTGAGCATGTGTGTGCATCACTGCATGTGTACAGCTGAGGAGGGGATAGGGGAGAAATTGAGTGAGAAAGAGACTGAAATACTTAAAGAATTTTTTTAATCTTTGTTTGTATGTAAATTGTGATGTATGATATGCGAATAGTTTATAATTTGTGAGGTAATTTTGATTGACACGGTCTTAATGCTGTAATACTGAAGTTATAATTTTTTGCCTGTATATGAATTAGAATTTTTCTATTTTTATCCTCATTCAAAATATTGATTATAATTTTATGTACAACTATTGCATGCACAAACACACACACCACGCATGCAAACATAACACACGCACACACACACACACACACACACACACACACACACACACACACACACACACACACACACACACACACACACATTCTTACATACACACACGCGCACAGCAACGCACACGCACGAACACACACACGTACACACACACACAGCGATATACAAACACAGTATGCCTCTTTATTCATATGAAAAATCTGTTAATCTTTTTCATTGCATAAGTCAGTGTTTAAATTTTTAATATTCTGTGGTTTCTTATGTGTCTTCTTACTTGCATAGCTTTAATGTTTGTTGTTATCTTATTGTGTATGTAATTGTGAACATTTTTTATCACCATTTGCCTTTTTTTGCGAAATGTAAAGCGCTGGTGAGAATGTTTTTATATGGAATATGCGCTATACAAATAAACATCATTGTTATTATTATTATTATTATTATTATAGTAGTAGTAGTAGTAGTAGTAGTAGTAGTAGTAGTAGTAGCAGTACTAGTAGTAGTAGTAGTAGTAGTAATAGTAGTAGTAGTAGTAGTAGTAGTAGTAGTAGTAGTATCTATATATCTACCCATCTCACTCTGTCTGTCTGTCCATATCTCTCTCCCTCTCTCCACTCTTTCTGTCTGTCTGTCTCCCTTTTTCTCTCTCTCTCTTTCTCTCTCTGTCACTCTCTCTCTCTCTCACTCTCACAAACTCTCTCTCACTCACTCTCTCTCTCTCTCTCTCTCTCTCTCTCTCTCTCTCTCTCTCTCTCTCTCTCTTTATCTTAAAGGAAGAATCGGATCGACTAGCTTTAACAGTTAACATGGATAAAACTAATATTATGATTTTCAGGAAGGGTGGACATTTATCAAAACACGAAAAATGGTTCTATGGAATTAACGAGGTTAAAGTTGTTAATTCTTATAAATACTTAGGAATAATATTTTCGACAAAATTAAGTTTAAATTATGCATGGGAAGAATCTTGTAATAAAGGGAAAAAAGGTGTTATTGAAATTCTAAAATCCTTACGGAAGCTCAATTCTATTGATTGTAATTTATATTGGAAAATGTTTGATACACAGATAGAACCTTTACTTACATATGCAGCTAAAGTATGGGGTCTTACTGTAAATCCACATATGGAAAAAGTGCATACATATGCTATAAAACGTTTTTTGGCTGTACCAATTCACTCTTCTAATACTGTTTTATATGGAGAAACTGGAAGATATCCTTTATACATTAGAACCTTTGTGAAGAGTATTAAATACTGGTTGAAATTGTTAAGGCTTCCACAATCTCGGTTATGTAAACAGGCATATGAAATGATGGTTACTCAAATGGAAATAGGAAAACAGAACTGGGCCTATCAGGTAAAAAAGGCTTTATCAGAACTTGGGTTTGGAATCGTGTGGTTGTCCCAGGGAGTAGGAAATGAGTGTCAGTTTATTAATGAATTTAAAGACAGGCTTATTTGTTCGTTTAAAACAAAATTGGCACTCAGATATGGAAAACAAAGAAAAATATAGTTGGTTCTTCTCATTTAAAGATGTTTTTCAAACCGAAAAATATCTCAGTGTTGTTACGATAAATGGCAAAGAACTAATTACGCAAGATTTAGATTAAGAACACTTGGTTTCAATCCAAATAAAAATTGGTTTCAACCTGGGACGTCCACAGTATATCCTTGCCCCTTATGTGGAAACAATGTCGATAAAGAAAAACACTTTTTATTCCAATGCCAAATTTTTGACACAATACGTGGAAAATGCAAAGTTTTTGAATCCGACATGGCCAAAAGACAAGATGTTGTATCTATTTTGTCATCTGATGACGAAGTCATAATCAAATCAGTGGCACTATACATTGCGGAAGCACAAAAAATAAGACATAAACACTTACAAGCCCGACAATAGTGCTAGACAATATCATACTGGGATTAATTTAATCTCTTTTGACTGATGTGGGCTATATCACGTTAACTCCAAAAGAAGCCGCTTTATTATAGACTCTGTTTTGTAAAGAGCTGTTTTCATTTGCTTTATTTTGCTTTGTTTGCCGATAATTTAAGAGTAGCTAATAATATGAAAATAATGGTATATTTGTAGAATATGTTAGAAGTGGATATTGAAAGGGTATATAGACACTTAAGGGTCTACTATACATGTTAACAAAAACAAAAAAACAAAAACAAACCAAAAAACAAATAAATAAAAGGCATAGTGATGTCCCTTGTTAACAGAGTATTTTGGGGCAGTTATGTGAAGATTATATTATTATCACTAAATGTAAGGTTTGGGTGGTCTAGCCCAGATGTTTCATCATACTACAGTTTTGATGTGTGTGTGTGTGTGCGCACGAGCGCGCGCCCGCGTGTGAGCGTATATGGATGCGTGTGTGTGTGTGTGGGTGTGAGTGTGTGAAAAAGATTTTGGTTTGTCTAAACCTAGACAAATTATTGGCCTGAATGTGGGAACACTGTTCTGATATTTTTTGTTGTTGTTTTCTTTGCATTATGTAGTAGTGGTAAAATGGATGATTGTTCATTATATATGATTTGAATATGTTCGACTGTTCAAGGAATGGATGTTCGATATTTTTTTTGATTTTGTGTGAAGAATTTGCGCACATACAAAGAGTGGATTATGTGTCGCACTACTGGAAAATTGTTATCCCCCTTGTCAAAAGACCTTTTCGGGTAATGACAATAAACAGTTTCAGTTTTCAGTTTCTCTTTATCTCTCTCCCACTCTCGTTTCCTCTCTCCTTCCTCTGTCTGCCCATCCGTCCGTCCATCTGTCTGTCTGTCTGTCTCTGTCTCTCTCTCACTTTCTCTCTCTGTCTCTGTCTCCTTCTTCTCTCTCCTCTCTCTCTCTCCTTCTCTCTCTCTGTCTGTCACTGTCTCTGTCTCTCTGTCTCTCACTGTCTCTGTCTCTGTCCCTCTGTCTCTGTCTCTCACTGTCTCTCTGTCTCTCTGTCTCTGTCTGTCTGTCTGTCTCTCTCTCCTCTCTCGCTCTCTCCTCTCTCCCTCCCCCCCCACCCCCCCCCCCCCCCCACTTTTTTTTTAAGACTAAACAGTGCGTGGTGTGTGGAGGCTGAAAGGTTGACCGACAGTGTTTGCATTGTTAGTGACAGGATTCCAGACTTAGCAGTTAGAAGTCTGTGTTTCCTGGTGTCAGTTGGTATGTTGTCTTGTGTGTTTGTTGTTTTCTGTGCAGGTGTGTGGGTTGCATTACTGTTGTTGTTGTGTGTTTATGTGTTGTGTTCGTGTGTTCTGTTTCTCTCTGTGTCTCTCTCTCTCTGTCTTTCTCTTTCTCTCCCCCTCTCTCCACTCTCTCTGTTTGTGTTTGTCTCTATATCCCTCACTCTATCTCTCTCCACTCTCTCTGTCTTTGTCTCTGTCTCTGTCTCTGTCTCTGTCTCTGTCTCTGTCTCTGTCTCTGTCTCTGTCTCTCTGTCTCTCTGTCTCTCTGTCTCTCTGTCTCTCTGTCTCTCTCTGTCTCTGTCTCTCTCTGTCTCTCCTTATCTGTCTCTGTCTCTGTCTGTATGTCTGTCTGTCTGCCCCCCCCCCCTCTCTGTCTCTGTCTCTCTGTCTGTCTGTCTGTCTCTCTCTCTCTGTCT
This sequence comes from Monoplex corrugatus, assembly GCA_030674185.1. NCBI lineage: Eukaryota > Metazoa > Mollusca > Gastropoda > Littorinimorpha > Ranellidae > Monoplex > Monoplex corrugatus. Next base: position 9,338 of record JAPXFY010003642.1, on the reverse strand, counting down.
CTGTCTCTCTCTGTCTCTCCTTATCTGTCTCTGTCTCTGTCTGTCTGTCTCTGTCCGTGTCTCTCTTATCTCTCTCTCTGTCTCTCTCTATTTCCCTCTCCCTCTCTTTCTGTCTCTCTCTCCCTCCATCCCTCCCTCCCTCTGTCTCTCTCTGTTTGTCTGTCTGTTTGTCTGTCTGTCTCTCTCTCTCTCTCTGTCTCCCATTCTTTCTCTTTGTCTCTCTCTGTATCTCTCTCCCCTTCTCTGTCTCTGTCTGTCTGCCTGCCTGTATGTCTGTCTGTCTATCTGTCTGTCTGTCTGTCTGTCTCTCTCTCTCTCTCTCTCTCTCTCTCTCTCTCTCTCTCTCTCTTTCTCTCTGTCCCTTTTCGAAGACTAAACAGTGCGTCAAGTGTGGAGGCTGAAAGGTTGACTGATACACTGTTTGCATTGTTGGTGACAGGATTCCAGACTTTGTCGGCTAGGAGTCTGTGTTTGCTGGTGTCACTTGGTGTTTTGTTTTGTGTACTTGTTGTTTTCTGTGCAGGTCTGTGGGTTGTATTGCTGTTGTTGTGTGTTTATGTATTGCGTTTGTGTCACTGTTTCTCTCTGTGTCTCTCTCTGTCTTTCTCATTCTCTCTCCCTTTCTCTACTCTCTCTGTTTGCGTTTGTCTCTATCTCCCTCTCTCTATCTCTCTCCACTATCTCTGTCTTTGTCTGTCTGGCTGTTTGTCTGTCTTCCCCCCCTCTCTCTCTGTCTCTCTCTTTTTCTCTCCCCTCTCTCCACTCTCTCTGGTTTTGTTTGTCTGTCTCTATCTCCCTCTATCTGTCTCTTTCCACTTTCTTTGTCTTTGCCTGTCTGTCTGTCTCCCCCCCTCTCTCTCTGTCTGTCTGTCTATCTCAATCTCTTCCTCGTTCTATCTTTTCCCTTCTCTGTCTCTGTTTGTCAGTCTGTCTCGCTCTCTCCCTCTCTTTGTCTCTCTCTCTCTATTTCCCTCTCCCTCTCTTTCTGTCTCTCTCGTTCCCTCCCTCCCTTCCTCTCTCTCTCTGTCTTTCTCCACTCTGTCTCTCTCTCTGTCTATCTCTGTCTTTGTCTCTGTCTCTCTCTCTGTCTCCTTCTCTGTCTCTGTCAGTCTGTCTGTCTGTCCGTCTCTCTCTTCTCTGTCTCACTGTGTGTCTCTCTCTATTTCCCTCTCCCTCTCTTTCTGTCTCTCTCTCCCTCCCTCCCTCCGTCTCTGTCTGTCTGTCTGTCTCTGTCTCTCTCCCTCTCTCTCTCTCCCCTTCTCTGTCTCTGTCTATGTATGTCTGTCTGTCTCTCTCACTCTCTCTCTCTCTCTCTCTCTCTCTCTCTCCTCTCTCTCTCTCTCTCTCTCTCTCTCTCTCTCTCTCTGTCCGTTTTCGAAGACTAAGCAGTGCGTCAAGTGTGGAGGCTGAAAGGTTGACTGATACACTGTTTGCATTGTTATTGACAGGATTCCAGACTTGTCGGTTAGGAGTCTGTGTTTCCTGGTGTCATTTGGTGCGTTGTCTTGTGTGTTTGTTGTTTTTCTGTGCAGGTGTGTGGGTTGTATTGCTGTTGTTGTTGTGTCTTTACGTACTGCGCTCGTGTCTCTGTCTCTCTGTTTCTCTCTGTCTCTCTCTGTCTCTCTCTTTCTCCCCCCCCCCCTCTCTCCACTCTCACTGTTTGCGTTTGTCTCTATCTCAATCTCTCTATCTCTCTCCACTCTCTCTGTCTCTGTCTGTCTGTCTGTCTCCCCCCCTTTCTCTCTGTCTCTGTCTCTGTCTCTCTCTCTCTCCCCCTTCTCTGTCTCTGTTTCTCTGTCTCTCTGACTCTCTCTCTCTTTTTCTTTCTTTATCTCCCC
>JAPXFY010003642.1:0-5000 GCA_030674185.1 Monoplex corrugatus | reverse complement strand
GACTAAGTTAGCAAGATTCGACCTTATTCTGTTTCCACACACACACAGCCAGTTGTATCAAATGCATTTGATAATCAGATGGACCTCCAGGGTGTCATTTAAGGTATTATCTAGGTTTATCGTAGTTGGGGAATTAGGTTGTAAAACCCTCTTTCTGGATTGCTAAAATGTTCCACCACCACCACCACCCTCTCTCTCTCTCTCTCTCTCTCTCTCTCTCTCTCTCTCTCTCTCTCTCTCTTCCTCTGTCTGTCTGTCTCTGTCTGTCTGTCTCTGTGTCTGTCTGTCTCTGTCTCTCTCTCTCTCTCTCCCCTCTGTCTGTCTGTCTCTGTCTGTCTCTCTGTCTCTGTCTCTGTCTGCCTGTCTGTCTGTCTGTCTGTCTGTCTGTCTCTCTCTCTCTCTCTCTCTCTCTCTCTCTCTCTCCCTCTCTCTCTCTCTGTCTTTCTAAAAGATTGATTTAAAGCTCGTACAACGAAAGGATCAAGTTGATTCCAAAACAAAATTGTAAAATTCTACCCTAGATCGATTCCTTTCAGGGCTCTGTCCATTTTCTTTTTTTCCCCTCTTTTAAAATGCGATTTTTTTCTCTAATCATTCTTCCCCTCTCCCATCTACCCCCCCCCCCCCCCCTCTCTCTCTCTCTCCTTGTATTTCTTTCTAATTATTGGCGTTTTTTTTTTTCTTCTCTCTTTTGCTTGTTTGTTTGTTTGCTTGCTAGTTTTTTTGTTTTTTGTTTTTTTGTTTTTGTTTTTTAACCGGACAAATGAATTGAATTCTCCCCCCCCCCCCCCCCCCTGTGTTCTCTTTTTACTTTCCTTTCTGTTCGGTTTCGCTGCTGTTTTTGGTTGTGGCATTCATCAGGATCTTGTCATTCTGCCCATTCTGTCATTCTTGTAAGGAAAATGGTTAATACATGTAGTGCTGTAAGATAGTTAATTTGTCTGTAAGATCGTTATAGCTCTGGAAGTCTGTTCATAATACTGGAAGATAGTTGATACTTCAGGAAAACAATTGATAGTTCTGGAAGTTGGTTAGTAGTGCTGGAAGATAATGAATAGTTCTGGAAGATGTTTAATAGGTCTGGAAGGTGATTAATAGTTCTAGAAGATGGCTAATAGTACTGGAAGATAATTACTAGTTCTGGAATTTGCTTAATAGTGCTGGAAGATAATTAATAGTTTTGGAGATGTTTAATAGGTATGGAAGTTGGTTAATAGATCTGGAAGCTGGTTAATAGATGTGGAAGTTGCTTAATAGTTCTGGAAGCTGGTTAATAGTTCTGAAAATCGATTAATAATTATGGAAATGATGAGTAGTGCTGGAAGATGGTTAATAGTTCTGAAAGATAATTGATAGTTCTGGAAGATAGTTAGTAGTTCTTCAAAATAGTTAAGATAGTTAATTGTTTTAGGATATGGTTGACAGTTCTGGAAGATTGTTATGACTTCTTGGAAATATTAACAATTCTGGAAGACACTGAAATAGTGCTGGACTATAGTTAATAGTGCTGAAAGATATTCAATAATTTTGGAGACGGTTAATAGTTCTGGAAAATAGTTATTACTTCTGAAAAATAGTTATTAGTTAACGGTTCTGAAAGATGATTAATAGTTCCGGAAGATGGTTATTAGTTCTGGAAGATAGTTAACAGTTTGTGAGATAGTTGATAGTTCTGGAAGATAAGTACAAGTTCTGGAAGATTGTTCATAATGCTGGAAGATAGTTCATATTTCTAGAAAGTAACTAATAGTTCTGAAAGATTGTTAATGGTTCCGGAAGACAGTTAATATTCTGGAAGATAATTAAGGGTTCTGCAAGATGGTTGGTAGTTCTGGAAGATGTTGATGGTTCTGGAAGATGGTTTACAGCGCAGATGACATTGGCATTGAGACTGGATGGCACGTTACGCAAAACAGAACTGTGGATGATGTGTTATATGCAGAGTGTCTGTACAAATTCTATTTTGTCTTAGGGCAGTTATGTTATCCAAGTGCACGTACGTGTGTAGCAGTGCACATGTATTATTCTGTTAAGTCTGATGCATGAAGGTAGTTGCTTAATGTTGCTGGAATGGACGAAAGTTTGTCTTTTTATTCGCTATTTTAAAACCCGTTCAGTGCCGGCGACCGAATATTCGGTCGGCTCTCCGTGTCATCCTCTTTGCCAGTGACCGAAGATTCTGACAGTCTATTTTTAGCATTTTTCATGGGGAATCACGGCAAGCAGAAGTGACGCAGAACACAGATACACAATCTACAATCCTTCCCCGATAATGAGATACTACGCAGTTTCTGTGACGTTCCTCCCAAAGTTTGCAATTAGTAGGGGACCCCGTTTACGTAAACACTCCGACAACGAAAATGGCCGACAGCGCCGAGCCGAGCACTTCAAGCAGACGACGCGCTTCCATTCCACTTTCCCTTGCCGTTTAACTTGAGCTCCAAAATGATTCTGACATCGAATTAGTTGATTCTTTGGATGATTTTAGCAAGAACAGTGATGTTCATGGCGATGATGTGGCCAGAACAAGTGTACCGCGTACCTTGACCGACTTCGACGACAGTGATAGTCTGTCAGTCACGACTCGACTGTTGATCCTGCTTTCACGGCAAAGACAGAGGTGAGTGGTGCTGAGACTGAAAGCGATAGTGATGGGGAGGGTGGGAGGGTGCCAGTACTAAGCAGAAAAAGGCATAGAGTTTCGAGAAGCAGGGGTGCAGGACGAAGAAGAGGGACAGCAGGAAGGGGGGTGAGGCAGGGGAGGGGGCGGGTCCCGGGGTGCGAGAAGAGGACGGACAGTGACTGGAACTGCACGTTTCGACGGTCAGTTCGTCGATGGGACAAACACAAGACCTGTGTCGTTTGAGTTTACAGGGCATGCGAGCATCAAAGTATCAACTGAGGGCTTTGGAGCTGTAGATTATTTCAAGTTGTTTCTCACACAAGGTCTCCTTCAGAGGCTTGTGACTGAGACGAATAGGTACGCGCAGCAGATGATCACGGCTGCCAGTCAGAAGGAGGGGGGGGGGGATTTCTAAACATAGCTCACAGAGACAGTGGACAGACTGTTACCAACTCTGTGTGTGTGTGTGTGTGTGTGTGTGTGTGTGCGTGTGTGTGTGTGTGTGTGTGTGCGTGTGTGTGTGTGTGTGTGTGTGTGTGTGTGGTGTGTGTTACTTATTTTGCTTGTTCATCCTGCTTATGATGCAGTTACATATTTTGTCACATGTTACTTATTGCTGTGTATGTTTGTGTGTATGATTTCAGATACATCTTCAGGCAGAACACCAGCTGTTGTGGTACCATCAAACCCAACAGACTGGTGAAGGAGATGGCTGACATTGAGGTCACCAAAAAAGGGGACATGAAGGTGCTTCTCCTTGTTTCATGGAGTACCACACAAAACTCAAATACTGGCTTGAAGATTATTAGTTTGTGGAGACACTGACAGTAGTTGAGTCGGACATCCATAATCTATAAATAGTTTTTTTGTGCCTTTTTTTATTTCTTCATTTCTTCAGTGATGGGAACTCTTCTCTTTGAATTGGTGTGCCTTCAAAATAACATGGATTTAGGATTGCTTTTTGTTTCACTTTGGAATGTATCATGCCACTTAATGCAAAATTTCTGCAAATTTGGTGAGTACAAATAAAATATTTCACCAAAAATTTAAATGTTCATGTTTTTATCTTTCTGTGAGTGTCATTTTGAAGAAAAATCATTTCGCTACAAACTTTATTCAACATGTTATTGTCTAATTTGTCTCCTTTAGCTTCAGGAATTTTGTTTATGAATTATTACCCTAATTCGCAAAATGCGCTCTGGCAATGGCGATGCACACTTTAATTACGTCATCTGGCACTGTAATGGGTTCATGAGATGGTCCGATGGCACTACTGTTCACTCGAGAGTGCACATATCATCGGCAGAAAAGAAAGAAAGAAAGAAAGAAAGAAACAAACAAACAAACAAAGTAATGACAAATGTAAAAAACAACAACCAAACAAGCAACAAAAAGGAAAATCAAAGGAAAGACCAACCAACCAACCAACCAACCAACCAAATAACCAACCAACCAACCAGCCAACCAATCAACCAACCAGCCAACCAACCAACCAACCAACCAACCAACCAACCAACCAACCAACCAACCAAACAAACAAACAACAAAAAACAAACAAACAAACAAACAAATAAACAAACCAACTAACACACACAAATCTGAATAACTTCTTGTCATGATTTTTGTCCCCACTGATCTTACATCGTACTGGGCCCTGTCAGTTATGCTCGTCAGAGCGCAATTGCTGATAACACTGGCTTCCCAAGTTCGATCCTCAAAGGAGGCAACAGTTTTTAAACGTGGGCCTGGGTGGTTCTGTCAATAAAGCCCTGGATTAAGATATCGTGTCTTGAGTTCAATTCCATCCAGCGACATAAATGGCTGACTTGTTTGCTGTCCGTTCTTAATGCTCCAATCGTTCTGGTGATGTCAGTGTTTTGTTATTTATTTATTTGTTTATTTGTTTATTTATTTATATATTATCTATTTATTCATTTATTTGTTTTTATTGTTTGTTTGTTCATTTATGTATTTATTTATTCACGTATTTATTTGTCTATTTTCGTTTATTCAATTATTTATTTATTCAGCATGTTATTTATCATTAGTTAGTTAGTTACTTGGTTGGTTGGTTGGTTGGTTGGTTGGTTGGTTGGTTGGTTGGTTGGTTGGTTGGTTGGTTGGTCGATTGATTAGTTAGTTGGTTGGTTAGCTAGTTAGTGGGTAAGTGGGTGAGTGAGTGAGTGAGTGAGTGAGTGAGTGAGTTGGTTTGGTTGGTTGGTTGGTTTGTTGGTTGGTTGGTTGGTTGGTTGGTTGGTTGGTTGGTTGGTCGATTAGTTGATTGGTTGGTTGGTTGATTGGTTGGTTGGTTGGTTGGTTGGTCGGTCGGTCGGTCGGTTGGTTGGTTGGTTGGTTGGTTGATTGGTTGGTCGGTTGG
>JAPXFY010003641.1:0-17500 GCA_030674185.1 Monoplex corrugatus | reverse complement strand
ATACTGTTTCTTTTTGTTGTTGTTGTTGTTGTTGTTGTTGTTGTCGTTGTTGTTGTTGTTGTTGTTCTTGTTCTTGTTCTTTTTCCTCATCTTCTTGTTATTGTTATTGTTATTGTTTTGTTATTGTTATTGTTATTGTTATTGTTGTTATTGTTATTGTTCTTGTTCCTGTTCTTGTTCCTCTTCTTGTTCTTCTTGTTCCTGTTCTTGTTCCTGTTCTTGTTCTTCTTGTTCTTGTTCTTCTTCTTGTTCCTGTTCTTGTTCTTGTTCCTCTTCTTGTTCCTGTTCTTGTTCCTCTTCTTGTTCTTCTTGTTCTTGTTCTTCTTGTTCTTGTTCTTCTTCTTGTTTCTCTTCTTCTTATGTTCCTGTTCTTGTTCTTCTTGTTCTTGTTCCTCTTCTTGTTCTTCTTGTTCTTATTCTTGTTGTTGTTGTTGTTCTTCTTCTTCTTGTTCTTCTTGTTGTTGTTGTTGTTCTTCTTCTTCTTCTTGTTCTTCTTCTTGTTCTTGTGCTTGTTCTTGTTCTTCTTGTTCTTTTTCTTCGTTTACTTGCTCTTGTTGTTGTTATTGTTGTTGTTGTTGTTGTTGTTTTTTGTTCTTCTTGTTCTTGTTCTTCTTGTTCTTCTTTTTCTTGTTCTTGTTTTTCTTGTTTTTCTTGCTCTCCTCCTCCTCCTCTTCCTGCTCCTTCTTCTTCTTCTTCTTCTTCTTCTTCTCCTTCTTCGTCTCCTCCTTCTTCCTATTTTTCATGTTTTTTTTAATCATGTGTGGAACAGCAGATGTGAAAGATAGTAAATGAGAGGAGGGAAAAAATATATGCACAGTGTTTTTTTATTTTTAATTTTTAATGTCTCTGATTACTATTTTGTAGACAAGAAACACTACTAATGTACTATGACAGCTACTGTGGTTTAATGTGGAACCGTCGACTGTGACAGATAATTGATGAAGAGAGTAAAAAATATTCCATCATCATCATCATGTGCCCTGCCACATCGCATTGGCGATCATGGCTCTCCACATGTATCTATCCCTTGCTGCCGCAAACACATCTTCCACCATGTCTGTCCTCAGCCACCCTGCAAGTTCGTCCAATACTGGGTCTGCCTGGTGCTCTCTTTCCCTCCAGCTTTCCTGTTATGACCAGGTGTTCTAATTCCCCTTTCCTCATAAAATGGCCCATAAATGTTGCCTGCCTTTTCCTGATCTTCCTTAAGAATGATATTCTTGTGTCTGCCTCCATCAATACTGTCTCGTTTGTTTTCTTTGCTGTCCATGGAATTCTCAACATTCTTCTCAGAAACCACATCTTGGCTGCCTCAATCTTGTTCTGGCTTTGCTTGTTGACTGTCCACACCTCACAACCGTGTAACATTATCGGTTCTATATAACACTCAAGAACTCTCTTCCTGACGATAATTGATAGGCATTTGTTGGTAAGAATGCTTTTCATCTTCTTGAATGCTGTTTTGAAGTGGCCGATTCTGCTGGCTATTTCTGATGTGCATCTGCCGTCTGATGAGATGATCGTTCCCAGATATTTAAACTTTTCTCAAGGTTGAAAAAATATACTCACAGTTTTTTTTATGTCTCTGATGATTATTTTTGTAGACAAGAAACGCTTCCAATGTATATGTACTACGGGGGCTACCGTGGTTTTATGACTACTATGGTACTATGGCTACTATGGCACTATGGCTACTATAGCAGTTACGATGGTAGCACGGTGATTGTATCAGCATGGCCTCTGTGACAGCGTTATTCCAGACATGATCTGATTTTAGTGTGTGTGTGTGTATGTATGTATGTGTGTGTGTGTGTGTATGTATGTGTATGTATGTGTGTGTGTGTGTGTGGTGGTGGTGGTCTTTGATTTAATGTCTATTCACTAAAGTGATTTTAGACAACAACAACAAAACAAAAAAAACCAAAAAAAAAAACCAACAACAAACAAAATTGCAAAAGGTTAATCTTCAGGAAAAAAAAAATGAACCAGAAAAACAAGACAAGAAAGAAAAATTCACAAATGACGTTATCATAATTAACGATTGAAACAGTAAAATTAGCTAACCATAACACTGAACATGAGAAGTAACGGTACATTAAATATATTTCGCTATCGGACTTTTTGACAGGCTAACAAAAAATTCATATGTTAAGGATGGTGAGGCAAATATGTCAGAAACTGTCTTCGTTGATAATGTAGGTATATGTTGTTTTACCCGAACGCATGAAAGAATATGACTATGTGTTATCTTCTTTCCACACAGGCACACTACATTCCTGGTGTATTTTGTTTTGAATGCATCAAGTTTCCACCTATACATAAGGGATTGTATACTTCTGCTGGCAAGGAACCGCTTAGGTGTTTTGCTAATTTCAAAATTCATGTAACATTTTTCATACTTTTTCTGTTTATCTTGAAACTGCTTCCATACGTAGGCGTCCACTAAGGTATAACACTCATGCAATGAGAGGGAAAGTTGTATATGATTTGAATCTGGTGAGCTCTTTGCCCCCCGTTTGGCAGCCCTATCAACCATATCATTGTAATGAAAAGAACTATGAGATGGTATCCAGCAGAAAGTAATATCAGTGCCTCTTAAGGATAAACTATTAATCAAGTGAGTAATTTCTAATATCATTTCAGATCTTGTTTGTAATTTTGATAATTCAAGAGCTTGAAGTACAGATTTTGAATCAACGCAAAAAAGTATCTGGGGAATTGTCCTAGGAAGATTTATCATACAATTCAAAGCCATTAAGATTGCAAAGAGTTCTGCAGTAAAGATAGATTTATAAAGTCCTATATAGAAAGATTTCTCAATTTTGAGAGCAGGTATTAAAAACGCTGAACCTGCTTGTCTTTCAATTATTGAACCATCAGTGTAAACTTTCAAGTGATCGGAATAAAAGTCTTCTATATGACATTTAACGTGACATGCCAGTAAATTGATATTATCTTCTTTTTTTAAGTCAGTGTGGTGTATGTCAAATCGTGCTCTTTGAAGTTCCCAACTGGGTATTGGTGAAAACGAAGGTCTTAAAGTTACAGGACCTGTGTCTAAATCAATTCCAGAGCCTTTCATAACATCAGCTGTAAATGTTGCAAGCGTGACCTGTGAGGATATTGATTTAGCTCTTTTTGGAAAGTCGGTGTCTGATCTTACTTTTGTCTCTGTTTTGATGCTGTTTTCTATGGTAGTGTTTCTTAACAGAAATTTAGTAGAAGCGACTTTCCTTTGTTCATCAAGTGGCAACAATTTGATTGCATTGTATGTACGATGGCAACAGGCATGCATTGGAAGACCCAGCGCAAGTTTGAAACCTTTACAATCTATGCTCTGCAGTTTTGTGAGTAAGCGTTTTGGTGCGCTGAAGAATATTTCTTGGGCATAGGTTAATTTAGATCTAATAAGCGATTTACAGAGATGAACAAGTGTTGATGCATCTTGTCCCCATATCTGTTTGCGAACTATTTTCAAGAAATTTAAACTTTTTTGAGCTTTTGTTAATAAGTATTCAATATGCTGATTCCAAGATAATTTGGCTGTAAGGAAAACTCCTAAGAATTTAATCGACTCAATATACTGAAGAAGAGTATCTCCCAGTTTGAACGTGGGAACATTTGCTGGGTTAGCTCCACTGTTAAACAAAACTATCTTTGTTTTTTCCACGGATAGATGTAGTCCATTTTCTACCATATATCGTGCTATTTTATCGAGTTCTAATTGATAACATTTACGCGTATAATTAAGACAGCGCAAAGGAGTTTTTCTTTTCATATTGACCTGCATCCACATGCATAAATCATCAGCATATTGAGCTAAAGTTACATGTTTAGAAATTTTACTGGGTAAGTCATGCAATAATATCATGAAGAGAAGGGGAGCAATAACGGATCCCTGAGGGATACCCATTTGAAGAAATCGTTTTGAAGAATACCCATTTTCGATCCTCGTTTGAATTACGCGGTCTTCTAAGAAGCATTTGACATAATCAAAAATGTGACCTGTTATCCCAATACTCTTCAATTTGAATAATAATCGGGAGTGCCATACTTGGTCGTATGCTTTAGTTATATCAAAGAATGTAGCTAAAACACATTGGCGTCTGGCAAATTGTTGTTTGATATTAGTGGTTAGCTTTGTTAGGAGTTCCACTGGTGACCTGCCTTTTCTAAACCCTGCCTGATTCACTGGTAATATGTTGTTCTTTTCACAGTAGTACATCAATCTCTTTAAAATTATTTTCTCCATAAGTTTACATACGTGTGATGTTAATGCAATTGGCCTATAGTTTTTCAAGTCAATATTGCATTTACCTGCTTTTAGTACAGGAACCACTATTGATTGTTTCCAATAGTCGGGCAGTTTGCCGCTATTCCAGCATTTTTTAAACATATTATGTAGCAAGATTAAAAAATTTTCTGGTAAATTTTTCAACATCTCATTGGAAATTGCATCAAATCCTACTGATGTCTTTTTATTTGGAATTGATTTAATGGCATCTTTTAATTCTTGGAGCGTGATTGGTGCATTTACGTAGTGCGTATTATCTGGGACATGATCCTTGTATGCGTCGGTCTTTTCTTCCTGTACCCTATCATTTCTACTAGAGGCAGGAAGTCCTTCTACTCGACAGACCTCAGCAAACATGTCTGCAAAAGCTTCTGCTTTCTCCTGTGTGTTGTGTATATGTGTGTGTGTGTGTCTGCGTGCATAAGCGCATGCGTTTATGTGTGCGCCTAAGTTTGTGTATGTGTGTGTGTGTGTGTGTGTGTATGTGTGTGTGTATGTGTGTGTGTGTGTGTGTGTGTGTGTGTGTGTGTGTGTGTGTGTGTGTGTATGTGTGTGTTGTGCACGCCCGTGTGTTTGTGTGTGTGTGTGTGTGTGTGCGTGTGTGTGTGTGTGTTTGTGTGTGTGTGTGTATATGTGTGTGTTTGTATGTGTTTGATTTGTGTGTGTGTGTGTGTGCGTTGGTGTGTGCGTGCGTGTGTCATTGCCTGTAAATATGCATATTGCGTGATTGTGTACCTAAGTGTGTGTGTATATGTGTGTGTGTGTGTGTGTGTGTGTGTGTGTGTGTGTGTGTGTGTGTTGTGTATGTGTGTGTTGTGTCTGTGTGTACGCGCGCGCATATTTGTGTGCCTGCGCCCATGCGTAAATGCGTGAGTATGTGTGTGTGTGCGCTTGTGTGTGTGTGTGTGTGTGTTGTGTGTGTGTGTGTGTTGTGTGTATGTGTGTATGTGTGTGCGCGCGCGTATGTGTGTGCCTGCGCCCATGCGTAAATGTGTATGTGCCTAAGTGTGTGTGTGTGTGTGTGTGTGTGTGTGTGTGTGTGTGTGTGTTGCGTGTGTGTGTGTGTGTGTGTGTGTGTGTGTGTGTGTGTGTGTGTGTGTGTGTGTGTGTGTGTGTGTGTGTTGCGTGTGTGTGTGTTGTGTGTATGTGTGTGTGTGTGTCTGCGTGCATAAGCGCATGCGTTTATGTGTGCGCCTAAGTTTGTGTATGTGTGTGTGTGTGTGTGTGTGTGTGTGTGTGTGTGTGTGTATGTGTGTGTGTGTATGTGTGTGTGTGTGTGTGTGTGTGGTGTGTGTGTGTGTGTGTGTGTGTGTTGTGCACGCCCGTGTGTTTGTCTGTGTGTGCGCACGTGCGAAGGTACGCATACGCGCTTTTTTGTATGCACACACGCATACATCCTGCGTGTTGACTTTTAGTATCTTCTCCCTCCCCCCCCACCCCCCCCCCCCCACCCCCAACCACAAAGCTCCGACATCTAGAACCTTTTCTGCTCTTCACGACTCTCCCACCTCTCTCTGTCTCTCTGTTTCTCTCTCTTTCTCTCTCTTTCTCTCTCTCTCTCCCTCTCTGTCTCTCTCTGTCTCTCTCTTTCTCTCTCTTTCTCTCTCTCTCTGTCTCTCTGTTTCTCTCTCTTTCTCTCCCTTTCTCTCTCTCTCTGTCTCTCTGTTTCTCTCTCTCTCTGTCTCTCTGTTTCTCTCTCTCTCTGTCTCTCTCTCTCTCTTTCTCTCTTTTTCTCTCTCTCTCTGTCTCTCTGTTTCTCTCTCTCTCTGTCTCTCTCTCCCTTTCTCTCTCTTTCTCTCTCTTTATCTCTCTCCCATCTCTCTCTCTCTGTCTCTCTGTTTCTCTCTCTTTCTCTCTCTCCACCTCTCTCTCTCTCTGTCTCTCTGTTTCTCTCTCTTTCTCTCTCCCTCTCTCTGTCTCTCTGTTTCTCTCTCTTTCTCTCTCTTTCTCTCTCTTTCTCTCTCTCTCCACCTCTCTCTCTCTCTGTCTCTCTCTTTCTCTCTCTTTCTCTCTCTCTCCCTCTCTGCCTCTCTCCATCTCTCTGTCTCTCTCTGTCTCTGTCTCTCTCTGTCTCTGTCTCTCTCTGTCTCTATCTCTCTCTGTCTCTGTCTCTCTCTGTCTCTGTCTCTCTTGTCTCTCTCTCTAGCCTCTAAGTTTGATTGATTGTGATTTGGTTCAGTTTTACGTCAGCACCACCTCAGGTGATATGGCCGACAGGGTTAAACCATCCCAGGCAAGTGGGAAGGGGGTGGCTTATCTAACCCTACACTGACACCACCAGAACAACAATGAATTTTAACCCTTTGACTCCATCATCCTGTCCACTAGCATCCAGCAATGTCAACCATGCTAGCAAAGCAAAAACGTAACCCTTTGTCTCCCTCACCCTATCCACCAGCTTCCATGCAGGTAAGGGAGTCAAAGAGGTTAATTTTTTTGCAGTTGTTGGATAGGGTTACGGGAGTCAAAGGGTTATAGATGGGACAGTGAGAAGGCCAGTTTTATGTAGCGCACCCTGGGATTCGAACCCACAACCATAGGCATGTGAATCCGACGCTCAAGCCTTCAATATCTTAGGAGGACTCCTATTTATAAGCTAATGGCTTCCTGCCAGTGTTCAGCTGTCAATATGTCGATATGTTGATTGACTTTATCGGTTTCCTGTCTAGCCTCATCTTTTTTTTTTTCTTTTTTCTTTTTCTTTTTTTACTCCCTGTCTATTTTTGCATCTCTCCTTTTCACACTTTTTTTTTTACCTTCCCTCCATTTTCGTTACTTGTCCACGCCATATCCGTCCTACTTTTTTTTTCTCTCCAAAAGGGAAGTAATGTAGTCAAGCAGCTCTAATAATCTCCCTTTTTAAACAAAACGTTCGTTATGTTACATCTATCTTGTAGAAGGTTGACTTGAAATAAAACTAGACCTCCAAATGAGGACGATAACTTTAGATTTTATCGTTGTTGTTCTGTAGATTTTTAAAGTCCTATCACTCTCAGAATATACGAGGAGTGGCTATAAAAATTGCTCAAAGAAGTTTTAATTTTTTTTGTTTAGATTATCACAACTGTGATAACAACTAATAATCTCCTTTCTTATGCAAAAGTGCATCATAGAAAAATTCATCTTCTAGAAGCTTGAGTTGAAATAAAACTCAACACTCGTTGAAGGATGATAACTTTAGACTGCCACAGCTTTGAAAAGAAAATATAATAATTTCCATTCGTATTCAAACGGGTCGTCATAGAACGTCCATCTTGTAAAACTTGCAGTTGAAATAAAACTTTGGCGTCCATTGAAAACGATAACTTTAGATTGTTACAATAATGAAAACATCTAATAATCTCCCTTTTTATAAAAACGTTTATTATGATCAGCCATCTTGTAAAAGCTTGGGTTGAACTAAAACTCGACATTCGTTGAGGATTAGAATGGAACTAAAAAATTGTTTACAGCTTCTTTGAACAATTTTTTATAGCTAGTCCTCGTATGGTTTCTAAGAAGAATGTTGAGAGTTCCATGGACAGCAAAGAAAACAAACGAGACGTCCTTGATGGAGGCAGACACAAATAGATCACTCATAAGGAAGATTAGGAAAAGACAGGCAACATTTATAGGCCATTTTATGAGGAAGGGGATTTGGAGCACTGGTCACAACGGGAAAGCTGGAGGGAAAGAGAGCACCGGGTAGACCCAGGGAGAGAATGCTGGACGGACTTGCAGAGTGGCTGGGGATGAGGAGGGTGGGGGAGATGCTAGGGGCAATGAGAGATAAGAGATGGTTGGAAGTCCATGGTCGCCAACGCCTAGCGGCAGGGCACCTGATGATGATGATGATGAGTCCTCGTATACTCTGAGAGTGGTTGGACTTTAAAATCTAGAAAACAGTTGAGGATGATACTTTACATTGTACAACAGTAAAAACAGTTAGTAATCTCCATTTGTGTACAAACGTTTAAAATGCATCGTACAACATCCATCTTATAGAAACTTAAGTTGAAATAAAATTCGACATGTATTGAGGATGATAACTGTAGACTGTCACTATAGTGAAAACTATTTAAATGCTGTCGGAATGTCCTAAAAATAAGTGGTATTAATTCTCCTTCTCACCCCTTCACTGCCAAGCCTATTTTATGCTCGGTGACAACTATTTGGCAAGGGTGTTTTGGTTGCGGAGGGTAATAATTAACAAAAAATTCTAGCATAAAACCTACTGAAGGAAAGTATATAAAACCTATGTTTTTTTCTGAAAGGGAATTGAACACATTTTTCATTTATGATAGTTGTAACTTTATTTTATCTAATGTGTTTATAGCACATGGCCTATGAAGTTGAAAATTATTTTTTTCCCTTGCATTTTGTGATTTTGTGTCACAGCATGCCTGTAAAGCACAGCACACCTAAAATCCTAGATGTAAGCATGAAACACACACACACACACACACACACACACACACACCTCCATCACACTCACACTCTCTCTCTCTCTCTCACACACACACACACCACACACACAACACCTAAGTACAATCAATATCTGTTACTAGTATTTGTATCACAAACACACAAACACACACACAAACACACACACACACACACACACACACACACACACACACACACACACAAACACACACACACACACACACACACTACATACACACACTGCCACGCCCACTTCACACTGGGCAGATTACACGCGCACACAACCTAAACGGTCAGTCAGCGAAGTAGGCCACAGCACAAGACAATAGGTTATGACGCATCTCTGCCCCGTCCTCTCGCTCGGACTGCTGAGCTATCAACACGCGCTGACCACGTGAAGGCGTGTGTTGGTGTGTTGGGCGTAGCTCGCCGAGTTGTGTCATTGTCGGTGCTCTCCGACGTCGGTTCTCGTATCTCTTCTTCATTTTCCCTCATTTCACTTGATTCACTGGACTGTCCGTCACCTGCCTGGTAGTCTAGGTCATCTATATCCTCAAATTCTGTTTCTAGTTCTGCTCTTTCTTCTCTGTCAGCGTTCGCTCGCACAATCTGAACGATGTTGACGTCAGCACCGACACGCCGCACTTCATCGCCTTCATCTTCCTCGTCCGAGAATCATCTGACGATGCTTCGCCATACATCTTCAGAAATTCTGTATCTTCCATCACTTCTAAAACTACATTAGGATCTTTCGTGTAAAAATCGAAAATCCTTGGGTGTACGCTTTCTTTTTCCCGAGCTTGGGCCTGGTTGTGGTTCGTCGTCTGCTATCTTGAAACGTTGAGTGCAAGTGAGGGGTGGGTGGGTCACTTGACCGAGTTCTTTGACCAATGCCCATTGAGATATCACTTCGAACCTCATGAATAATTGAAGCTAATACACCACACTTTCTGATTGGAGAAAATGGGAAAACCCCTGTCTAAAATTGGAGATGTGAAAAAATCATGAAATGAGGATGACGAACTAACGTGTCATGGCGCATTTTTTGCCACTATAGCATGACGAACTAACCTGTCATGGGCATTTTTTTTGCACACTATAGCATGACGAACTAACCTGTCATGGGGCATTTTTTTGCACACTATACATGACGAACTAACCTTCATGGGACATTTTTTGCACACTATAGCATGACGAACTAACCTGTCATGGGGCATTTTTTTGCACACTATACCATGACGAACTAACCTTCATGGGACATTTTTTGCACACTATAGCATGACGAACTAACCTGTCATGGGGCATTTTTTGCTCACTATAGCATGACGAACTAACCTGTCATGGGCATTTTTTTTGCACACTATAGCATGACGAACTAACCTGTCATGGGGCATTTTTTTGCACACTATACCATGACGAACTAACCTTCATGGGACATTTTTTGCACACTATAGCATGACGAACTAACCTGTCATGGGCATTTTTTTTGCACACTATACCATGACGAACTAACCTTCATGGGACATTTTTTTGCACACTATAGCATGACGAACTAACCTGTCATGGGGCATTTTTTTGCACACTATACCATGACGAACTAACCTTCATGGGACATTTTTTGCACACTATAGCATGACGAACTAACCTGTCATGGGGCTTTTTTTTGCACACTATACCATGACGAACTAACCTTCATGGGACATTTTTTGCACACTATAGCATGACGAACTAACCTGTCAGGGGCATTTTTTTTTTGCACACTATAGAATGACGAACTGACCTGTCATGGGACATTTTTTGCACACTATAGCATGACGAACTAACCTGTCATGGGCATTTTTTGCACACTATAGCATGACGAACTAACCATGAATGCACACTATAGCATGACGAACTAACCTGATGGCATTTTGCACACTATAGCATGACGAACTAACCTGTCATGGCATTTTGCACACTATAGCATGACGAACTAACCTGTCATAGGGCATTTTTTGCACACTAAGCATGACGAACTAACCTGTCATGGGGCATTTTTTGCACACTATAGCATGACGAACTAACCTGTCATGGGCATTTTTTGCACACTATAGCATGACGAACTAACCTGTCATGGGGCATTTTTTTGCACACTATACCATGACGAACTAACCTGTCATGGGGCATTTTTTTGCACACTATACATGACGAACTAACCTGTCATGGGGTATTTTTTTGCACACTATAGCATGACGAACTAACCTGTCATGGGACATTTTTGCACACTATAGCATAGCGAACTAACCTGTCAGGGCATTTTTTTGCACATATAGCATGACGAACTAACCTGTCATGGGCATTTTTTTGCACACTATAGCATGACGAACTAACCTGAATGCACACTATAAGCATGACGAACTAACCTGTCATGAGGCATTTTTTGCACACTATAACATGACGAACTAACCTGTCATGGGCATTTTTTGCACACTATAGCATGACGAACTAACCTGTCATGGGGCATTTTTTTGCACACTATAGCATGACGAACTAACCTGTCATGGGGCATTTTTTTGCACACTATAGCATGACGAACTAACCGTCATGGGCATTTTTTGCAACTATAGCATGACGAACTAACCTGTCATGGGCATTTTTTTGCACACTATAGCATGACGAACTAACCTGTCATGGGATTTTTTTGCACACTATAGCATGACGAACTAACCTTGTCATGGGCATTTTTTGCACACTATAGACATGACGAACTAACCGTCATGGGCATTTTTTTGCACACTATAACATGACGAACTAACCTGTCATGGGGCATTTTTTTGCACACATAACATGACGAACTAACCTGTCATGGGACATTTTTTGCACATATATCATGAGAACTAACCTGTCATGGGCAATTTTTTGCACACTAAGCAGACGAACTAACCTTGTCATGGGGCATTTTTTGCACACTATAGCATGACGAACTAACCTGTCATGGGGCACTGAAGAGGAAGAGCTACATTCACGCACACTTGTCTTGGCCTCTGTGATGTTGATCTGGACATCTTGTCGTCCAGATTTATGCATTCTTGACTCCGAATCGATCCACATCTGTGATCCGAATTTGGTAAAATTCCATGGAAAACTCGATGAGAAAAGCTGTGTGTGGTGGGGGGGGGGGGGGGGGGGAGTAACTAAAAGACAGAAACATACACAGGAGAGTGCATACATGTATGACATAAAACAGAAACACGCCTCAAGGCGTGGCACCAGACCAACAGCACACAACACAGCACACACCAACACACACCAGACACAACACACACAACACAACACAAACAACACACACAACACAACACACAACACAACACACACAACACACAACACACACACACACACACACACACAAACACACCCCACACACACAAACACACACACAACACACACACCACACACACACCACACAACCACACCACACACAAACACACAAAAACACACACACACACACACACACACACACACAAACACACACTCACTACCGCTTTTCGACCTGAATCATTTACATTTTCTTTTCCCAAGAAAATTTTAAGAAAAAGTATATATGCAAATGGAATGGAGATTGGAGAAAAGAAAATAACAGACAACTAGATTTCTTTTTCACATACTCCCCCCCTACACACACACACACACACACACCACACACACACACACACACACACACACACACCACACACACACCACACACACACACACACACACCACACACACACACATACACACACACACACACACACACACACACACACACCACTACACACACACACACACAACACACACACAACACCACACACTACACACACACACATCCACACACACACACACACACACACACACACACACACACACACACACATACATACAACACCCCCCCCCGACTCTTACACATCTGCATCAAAGCAAAAAAACAAAAACAAACAAACAAAACAAAAA
The DNA here is from genome assembly GCA_030674185.1 of Monoplex corrugatus. NCBI lineage: Eukaryota > Metazoa > Mollusca > Gastropoda > Littorinimorpha > Ranellidae > Monoplex > Monoplex corrugatus. The sequence continues at coordinate 4,812 of JAPXFY010003641.1, read as the reverse complement.
AGCAATCACTGGGGGGAATAACAAACACGTGAAACACGTCTGCTTCTGACCGTTCTTTGGCACGAATAATTTTATTCCACTAAAAAAATTAAAAAATGCCTTCTGTCTCAGAACACTGTGCTCTCCCAGTAGGGATTTCTGGAGCTTTGCCGTTAAATGGAAGCTGCCATTATTGCGTTTGGCTTTTCGCCCGAACAATACAAAAGGTTGCTGTAGAGATAAAATAAGAATAGAACGACATGATAGCATTAATGTTAATGAAAATGTGATAAATTTTGAACGTTTGGTGGTGGTGATGGTGGGTTATCTCCTTAAAAGAAAATGAAGCAAAATAGAATCTATTAAAAACACAATTTAATTAAAAATGATTTAATAATAATAATGAAATATAACGAGATAAACTGAACTAAAGAAGTAAAGTAAAGTAAAGTAAAGTGAAAAAAATAAGATAAAATGATAGAAAAGAATATACTAACGTAACCTCTATTCAATTCAACTCAACTCAACCTCACACAACCCAAAGACGTCATAAATAGAACTTTTTTTTTCTATAATGTCTTTGACTCAACCAAACCCAACCGAACGAAACGAAATGAAACAGAAGTGAACTAAGCTAAACTAAACTGAACTGAACAAAACAAAACAAAACCAAAACAAACCAAACCAAACCAAACCAAACCAAACCAAACTAAACCAAACTAAACCAAACCAAACCAAACCAAACCAAACCAAACCAAACTAAACTAAACAACAAACCAAACCAAACCAAACCAAACCAAACTAAACTAAACTAAACAAAACTAAACTAAACTAAACTAAACCAAATTAAACCAACAAACCAACCAAACCAAAACCAAACCAAACCAAACCAACAACCAAACCAAACCAAACTAAACTAAACTAAACTAAACTAAACTAAACTCAAACCAAACCAACACCAAACCAAACAAACCAAACCAAACAAACCAAACAACAATAAACCAAACCAAACCCAAACCAAACCAAACCAAACCAAACAAACAAACACAAACCAAACCAAACACAAACACAAACTAAACAACATAAACTAAACTAAACAAACCAAACCAACCAACCAAACCAAACCAACACCAAACAACCAACAACAAACCAACAAACCAAACCAAACAAACCAAACCAAACTAAACTAAACTAAACAAACAAACCAAACCAAACCAACAACCAAACCAAACCCAAACCAAACCAAACTAAACACTAAACTAAACTAAACCAAACCACAAACCTAAACCAAACCAAACCAAACCAAACCAAACCAAACAACCTAAACTAAACCAAACAACTAAACCAAAAACCAAACCAAACCAAACCAACACAACAAACCAAACACTAAACTAAACTAACAAACAAAACCAAACCTAAACTAAACTAAACTAAACTAAACTAAACCAAACCAAAACCAAACCAAACCAAACAAACAAACCAAAACCAAAACAAACCAAACAAACTAAACTAAACTAAACAAACCAAACAAACCAAACCAAACCAAACTAAACTAAACTAAAACCTAAACTAAACTAAACTAAACTAAACTAACAAACTAAACTAAACCAAACCAAACCAAACCAAACCAAACCAAACCAAACCAAACCAAACTAAACTAAACTAAACTAAACTAAACTAAACCAAACTAAAAACAAACTAAACAAACCAAACCAAACCAAACCAAACCAAACCAAACCAAACCAAACCAAACTAAACCAAACCAAACTAAACCAACAAACTAAACCAAACTAAACTAAACCAAACAACCAAACCAACTAAACCAAACAAACTAAACCAAACCAACCAAACCAAACCAAACTAAACTAAACTAAACTAACCTAAACTAAACTAAACTAAACTAAACTAAACTAAACTAAACTAAACTAAACTAAACTAAACTAAACTAAACTAAACTAAACTAAACTAAACTAAAACTAATTACAATTAAATAGCACAAAATCAGTACACTGATATGAAAAAAAAAAAACGTTTGTTCTCATGGAACCAGAAAAAAAAAACACGAAAAAAGAACAATAACGCGTTTATAATACAACAAGACAAGACAGGCGCAAATTTTCGGCCAACCGGCCTTTGTCAAGCGTAAGATCACAAACAAAACACACTGGACAGAGCAGCAGGGAAGTTTCAGTCTTTTTCTCCTAATTTTTGTATCTGGTGTTTGTTTGTTTGTGATCGTACGCTTGAAAAAGGCCAGTTGGCCAAAAAAATTTGCGCCTGCCTTGTCTTATTGTATTAAATACACGTTCTTATTCTTTTTTCATGTTTTTTTTGGTTTTTTTTTTTCTTGTTCCTATTTGCTTGAACGCGGGCAATCACACTTGCTTTGGATTTTGTTATCTCGGAGTTTAATGGAAAAGGTGAAAATACTTGTCCGGAGATTATCTGCATACTGCGATAAAAATTTACGAAAATGCAGTTTTAGAAAAAAAAAAACAATGTTAAAAAGACAATCAAATGAAATAAAATAACAAAAAGTATAAAGTAAAACAAGGAACAAAACGAAACCTCTCGTAACGATTAAAATGAGGCAGAGAATGGAACCTTTCATAATGTTCAAAACGAGGAATAAAATAGAACCTTTCATATAGATTGAAAACGCTTTAGGCATATTTGGTGCATTTAGAGGTGAGAAAGTGCGAGAATGCGTTTTGCAGATTTTAACCCTTTGACTCCTGCACGCCATCCATCGACTGCAAAAACTTAACCCTTTGATTCTCTCATCTTATCCACCAGCTTTCTGAGCAGGAACCTGGTGGATAGGGTGATTGAGGGAATTAAAGGGTTAAGTTTTTGCTTTGTTAGCATGGTTGACAATGCAGGAACCTGGTGGATAGGGTGATTGAGGGAATCAAAGGGTTAAGTTTTTGTTTTGCTAGCATGGTTGACAATGCAGGAAGCTGGTGGACAGGGTGAGTGAGGGAATCAAAGGGTTAAAGTTTTTGCTTTGCTAGCATGAGTGTCAATGCAGGATGCTGGTAGACAGGGTGCGAGAATCAAAGGGTTAAAACGAGGAATAAGATGGAAACTTTCATACTGATTAACAATCTTTAGACATGCTTGGTGCATTTAGAGCCTGACAGTTGCACGCTAATCATCGACTTCAACAAAAAAAAAACATAACCCTTTGATTCCTTCACCCTATTCACCAGCATCCTGGACAGAAAGCTGGTGGAGAGGGTGAGGGAATCAAAGGGTTATTTTTTTTTTTGCTTTGCTAGCATGAATGACAATGCAGGAAGCTAGTGGACAGGGTGCGGGAGTCAAAGGGTTAAGGATGCAGAGTGTTTGTCCAGCTGGTCAGAGAATATGCCCAGGAAAGGAAGAGACGTGTCCCTATCTTTCGTACATTCCAATACCATCCCCTCTCTCTCCCGCCCTCTGAATTTTTATTTTATTTCATTTTTTTTTTTTTGATTTGGTTCAGTTTTTACGTCGAACCCACCTCAAGTGATATGGCCGACGGGGATAACCATCCCAGCGAAGTGGGGTGGGGGATGGGGGTGGGATCTATCTAATCTTATACCAACACCACCAGAACAACAATGATGTTAAGATGGGACGGTTGTTGCTGTTGTTGTTCTGTTCTGTAGATATTAAAGTCCTACCACTCTCAGAGTATACGAGGACTAGCACAAACAACAACAACAACAACAACAACAACAAATTGTTCTAAGAAGCCTTTAAAATTTTAGTAGCATTGTGGATACCGATGCTTCATTCGGCTCTCCTGATGGTCTGATATGATGATGGGACGGTGAGAAGGCCAGTTTATTTAATGTAGCGCACCCCGAGATTCGAACCCACAACTATTAGCATGTGAATCCGACGCTCAAACCAACTGAGCTACTTGGGCCTGCCCCCTCTGAAAGCCCCTATCCTCCCATTTATAAGCCAATGGCTTCCAGCAAGTGTTCAATTTGTCAATATGTCCATTGAATTCATCGGTTTTCTTGTCGTCGATATGTCGATTAATTTTATCGGTTTCTTGTCGTGATGTGTCGACTGATTTTCAGTTCTTGTCGACTATATCTCGATTGATTTTCTAGTTTCTTGTTGTCGACATGTCGATTGATTTTTCAGTTTCTTGTAGTCGTAGTTTGATTTATTCGGTTTCTTGTCGTCGATAGTCGATAATTTTTGGGTTTCTTGTCGTCGATATATCGATTGATTTTTATCGTTTTCTGTCAGCTCGCTACAGTTTGACTCTTGTTTTATTTTGGGTATATTCCCCCTATTGCACACTTTTCTTCCCTTGTTCTCGATCTCCACTGCACTGTCGTCACTTGTCCCATGCAATGCCCACCTTCCCTCTCTCTCCCTATTAGTGAAAAAAAAAAGAAAAAAAGATTAAGGGCGAGGGAAGGGGGTGGATAGAATGAGTGGGGCAGAGAGAAAAATGTAAAGGAACAAAGTGAGAGAGAGAGAGAGAGAGAGAGAGAGAGAGAGAGAGACAGAGACAGAGACAGAGAGACAGAGACAGACAGACAGACAGACAGAAGGCAGAGAGAGAAAGACAGAGAGAGAGAGAGACAGAGAGACAGAAAGAGACAGACAAACAGACAGAGACAGAGAGACAGACAGACAGACAGAGATAGACAGACAGACAGAGAGAGACAGAGAGAGAGAGAGAGAGAGAGACAGAGAGAGACAGACAGAGAGACAAAAGAGAGAGAGAGAGGGAGAGAAAGAGAGAGAGAGACAGACAGACAGACAGACAGACACACAGCACACACACACACACACACACCACAACACACACCACACACACAC
>JAPXFY010003640.1:15000-17500 GCA_030674185.1 Monoplex corrugatus | reverse complement strand
ATTCATGTTTTAAAGCATTTAGTTGATTTTGTAACCCTATGACAGTGTCTGACAAAAGCACCACATCATCAGCAAATAGCAGTTAAAAAACTTCAACAGCACCAGGCAATAGCTGTACACCATGTCTCCCTTTTTTGGCTATTTCTAACGCTAACTCATTAATAAAAAATGAAAAGAGAGAAAGACAAATAGAGAGTGAGAGAGAGAGAAAGAGAGAAGGAGAGAGAGAAAGAGAGAGAGAGAGAGAAGGAGAGAGAGAGAGAAATAGAGATTGAGAGAGAGAGAGACAGACAGACAGACAGACAGACACACAGACAGACACACAGACAGAGAGAGAGAGAGAGAGAGAAAGAGACAGACAGACACAGACACACAGACTAGCGGACAGACAGACAGACAGACAGACACACAGACACACAGACACACAGACAGGCAGACAGAGGGAGAAAGGGAGATGTACTTGCAGCGACAAAAGGTAGATTCGAATGAAGGGGTATGATCGCCGACCCATGGGGCAGGGCACATGATGATGGTGATATGTCAGTTAAGGTCTTCAGTGGTTCTGTTCATATGCGTGGTCTTTTTAAGTCTGAAACACGTATTCGGCCCATTGCAGTAGCATAATTTCAAATATTACGTCTATGACCAATTAATTAATCAGGTTACGATGACCGGGAATTGAACACATTTCGTTGACAATATCCCGACTGTTTATGGGCGGATTTTGAATGGAAATTTGTCAAATTTGTAAACTCTTTGGGTTTATAATTGCATCAGTTAGACCTGCTTTCATTTAAGAGTAAGGCAGATGGAGAAAAATAGGTTCTTCTTTCTTCTGTTTCTAGATTTCTTTCTTTAGTGTGTTTGTTAGCTTTTACACTGGCCCCGGTTTTTTTTTATTTATCTGTTTTAGTGCCCTTAGTTATGTTTAAAGTTGTTTTGAAATATTTGAAAATCCCCTGTGTGATAAATTGGACGGTGTAATCAACGCTACGGGCGTCTCCTTACATTATGCACCCGAATGCGTTGATATACGTACTTTATTTTCTTTTTCTTTTTCTTCTGTTAAAGTATTGTGTATAGTCTGAGATGGTTGTAGCTCCGATTCGGTTATACGCAGTCGCTGGCTTCAAACAAAACTAACAGTAACAACCGAAAGTTTACGGATACATCAATTCATAAATAAACGTTGTTATATTAGAAATTCTTTTCTTCTCCTCTCTCAGTCTCTCTCTCTCTCTCTCTGTCTCCCTCTCTCTGTCTGTCTCTCTTTCTTTATCTGTCTGTCTGTCTCTCTCTATTTGTCTCTCTTTCTTTATCTGTCTGTCTGTCTCTCACTATATGTCTCTGTCTCTCTTTATCTGTCTGTCTCTGTCTCTGTCTCTTTGTCTGTCTGTCTGTCTGTCTGTCAGTCAGTCAGTCTGTCTCTCTTCTCTTTCTCTCTCTCTCTCTCTAGCTGTCTCTCTCTCTACCTTCCTCTTTAAGCCAGGCAGGAGAGGAAGACACTTGCAGGTTGGTGTATGGGTTGGTCAGTTCTATGTTCTATGTTCCCTCACGTACCCTCCGCTCTGCCTCTGATCCTCTGACTTTTCGCTTTCCACGCACTAAGCTCAATACCTATGGTCCACGAGCCTTTTCTGTTTCTGGTCCACTCTCCTGGAACAAACTTCCTCTCTCAGTCCGTCAGCAACCTACTTTTGTCTCCTTCAAGTCCGCTCTCAAAACTCACCTTTTCTCCTCCGCATAAAATCCTAACTTCACTCACCCCTCCTCTGCAGCCTGTCTCCGCTCGGAGAGAATCACATGGTTATAATATATAATTGTATATGCTATGCTCTCTATAATTTTCCATAGCTTTTATTCTTGCTTTTATTGCTTTTATTCTTTCTCCCCATTTATAGCCATGCGTGTGTGTGTATGTGTGTGTGTGTGTGTGTGCGTGTGTGTGCGTGCGTGCGTGCGTGCGTGCGTGCTTGCGTGTGTGTCTGCTTCAGCGCTTAGATTTGATTTTATCAAGATTTTGCGCTATATAAATATTGTAATTATTATTATTATTTATTATCCTCTTTCCGTCCTTCCCTGTGTAGTTTGTTGTAAAGATCAAGTGCATTTTATCGCTTACGTTGTATAACATACACTGAAGACATTCGGGACTGTCAGTAAGACTTGACCAAACTTTTTATCTTCATGTTCTTCAGCTGTCAAGGAGAAACTTTCAGACAAAAGAAAACAATGATGACTTCGTCCTTCAAGGTCCTTCTGGTCGTCGTTTTAATCCTGCTTCAAGTGATGGGGCAGCTGAGAGCTCTTACTGTATCTGATACTGGGGAGTCAGCAAACCCTGAGAATTCCGCATCCAACTCAGTCAGTCGCGATTCGTCCAAAAGCAAATCGTCTGAGTCTGAGGAAGACTCATCTTCATCTTCATCTTCATCTTCATCTTCATCTTCATCTGAAAAAAAGTGCGAGAAACTGCTAAAGAAATACCGCAAGGAGTGTC
>JAPXFY010003639.1:12500-15000 GCA_030674185.1 Monoplex corrugatus | reverse complement strand
ACCAATGTGCTAACAGGGCACACATCATCTGTAGGGAATTTAATCCTTATGAAGTTCACTTTTGGTTCCTTCTTGCCCAGATCCAGCTTGAGCTCCTTTCTGCTGCCTCTGCCATCGCTTTAAGGGCTCTAGTCCTCTTCTTCCCAGAAATGGCGAGTTGTTTCATGAGATCATAAGCGGAGGTGCCCACAAACCCTCTTGCCCCGACCTCTATGGCGAAGATTTTGACCCGCAGACCTGCTTTCTTCAGGGTGCTGGCAAGACCGGCGTATTTTTCGGTCTTGTAGATATGTGCTTCTTCCATTCTGCTTTCGTATGGCACAGTGAGTTCTATCAGAATCACTTGTTTGAGGAGTCAGAGTGGAGAGCGATGTCTGGTCTCATGCCTGGCTTGCTGATGACATCTGGGTAATTTCTCCACTCTGGGAGGTCTGCTGTACACTCCCAGTCGACTGCTCCATCCAGAAGACCCTTTGGCAATGTGCTGGTTGTCATAGCACTTTCGGGCCAGACCTGTTTCCCTCCTGCTTTGTAGAACGTTGTCATAGCAATTGGTGCGTTTGGGGTCATGGTTTTTTCGCTAACCACGTCTGTGATCACTTTCAGAACTTGGTTGTGCCTCCATGTATACCTTCCTTGGGCTAGCGCTACTTTGCAAGAGCTTAGGACATGTTCCACTGTTTGTTTCTTCTGACAGAGCGGACATGCTGGGTCGTCTGATTTCCCCCATTTCACTAAGTTTGCATTCGAGGGGAGCAGGTCATATACAGATTTGAGGAGGAAGCTTATCCTTAGAGGAGCCATGTGCCACATATCGTTCCAGCTGAGACTTCTTTGGAGTGCACTGTCCCATGTTGTCCATTGCCCCTGTTGACCTTGCTGGACTGCCTTCTGCACTCTTTTGACATCTTCTTCTTCCTTCAACTCCTGTATGATCATGTCTCTTTTTTCCTTCCCTTTGGCTTTGGACCACCACTGCATTTTTGTTGCTCCCAGTCCCTGTCTGTTGGTTTGCGTGTGTCCAATTATTTCTTTGATGCTGAGGTTTCTCTTGGCATTGTTTACAGCCTCTTGGACTTTCCACTTTCTGCCAGTTCTCAGCTTTGGATGAACTGATCTCACGATATTGTCTTCCGATTCCTCCAGCATGCTCAACAGTCTTGCTTTTCCAACTTTGTATTCCTCCACTATGGATTTGAGAGGTAGCTTCAGCATTGCTTGACGACAGTAGAATGCAACATCAGTGAGACCAGGTGGGACACCGAGCCATTTTCTTGTGTATTTGTTGATTTTGGCTTCCATTGCTTCGACTGTGCTGGTGCAAATGTCATAGATTAGCAGTGGCCACAGCAGCTTTGGTATCAGCATGAACTGTAGACACCAGACTTTGTATTTGCCTGGCAGTCCGCAGTTATCTATTTTCTTCAGGCCTTCTTCTGCTGTTTGTTTGGTTTCACATCCCCTTTGTGTGTCTTTCAGGGAGTCATCATACCATCTTCCGAGACTTTTTACTGGCTCTTCTGTGACAGTGGGGATGGCTTGGTTGGCTACCATGAATTTGACTGAATCTGCCACTTTTCCTTTTCGCAGTGAGAGACTTCGGGATTTCTTAGGTTTGAACCTCATTCTTGAAGAGGCCACCAGCTCATCCAGCTGCTTTAAGATTTGGTGTGTCTCTTCCTCATCCGTGGACAAGACTGTTGTGTCATCCATGAAAGCTTTCAGAGGAGGCATCTGGTATCCATCTCCCAGATTCACTGGACCTGAACTCTTCATTGCAGCTTTCAAGATGACTTCCATTGCCAACACGAACAGTATGGGAGAGATTGCACAGCCCATTGCAATGCCCACCTCTAGGTCTATCCAGTCCGTGGTGTATTCTTTGGTAGAGAACCGCATTGAGAACCCTTGGAAATACTTCCTCAGCATTGTTCGGATGTTTTCTGGGATGTGATACATTTCAAGAGCCAGCTGGATCATATCGTGTGGAACTGATCCATATGCATTCGCCAGATCAAGCCAAACTACGTCAATGTCTCTCTTCTCTGTTCTTGCTTTTTGAATGGCATCCCAAATCAACGTGGCATGTTCCAAGCATCCAGGCATTCCTGGTATGCCTCCCTTTTGGACTGACATATCCAGATACTTGTTTTCAGTCAGGTATTTTGTCAATCTTGCTGCCATAACAGAGAAGAAGATTTTTCCCTCGACGTTCAGAAGTGATATTGGCCTGAACTGATTGATGCTGCTGGAGTTCTGCTCCTTCGGAATGTACACTCCTTCAGCTCTCATCCATTGGTCGCTGATCTTCTGGTTCCTCCATGCTGATCGAATCATCTTGTGGAGCCACTCGAGCACTTTTGGGCATTTCTTGTAGAGCAGGTATGGTATTCCGTTTGGTCCAGGTGCTGACTTGGCTCTGGCTTTCTTTACTACGTTCTTCACTTCATCCAGTGTTGGTGGTTTGTTATTGAATTTTCCTTCTGGCGCTGCAGGCAAA
>JAPXFY010003639.1:0-7500 GCA_030674185.1 Monoplex corrugatus | reverse complement strand
ACTGTGTGTGAGGGTCTACATCACACTACACATAAATTTTACCTTAGATATCATGGATACTCCACAACAAGGTAATCACTATACTTTCAGTCAAAGAAATACGTTTGGAGAGACAGAGAGAGAGAGAGATAGACAGACAGACACAGAGATAGAGAAAGATAGAGACAGACAGACAGACAGACAGACAAGAGAGACAGAGACAGACAGAGAGACACAGACACATATAGACACAGATAGACAGAGAGAAAGAGAGAGAGAGACAGAGACAGAGAGACAGAGACAGAGACTGACAGAGACAGACAGAGACAGACAGACAGAGAGAGAACAACAAGAACAAAAACTAAGGGTATGAAATAAGCAACCCAAATACGCCAGCCAGCTGAACACGATAACGCAGCGTTGTCGCCCTTGTCAAGCGTACTTATAGAGGACATGGCCGATTACAACTCCTCCATCCAGCTGGCCTCATGGCAGCCAGTGTAAAGTACCTGTTCTGTATTCTTACAGATCTATGTGAGTCTCTTCGGCTGTCCTTTATTTTCAGGATACAAGCCTCTTTCTTATCCCTTACACATGTCATCATCTATTTTCAGCAGAACGACAAGCGTAAATTTTAACACCCATCACTGGTATCAGAGAAAGCCTGCGATCATGCTCAGAGAGAGAGAGAGACACACACAGAGAGAGAGACAGAGAGAGAGAGAGAGAGAGAGAGAGAGAAAGACAGACAGACAGAGAGAAGCAGACAGACAGATAGAAATAGACACACACACACACACACACACACACACACACACACACACGCACGCACGCACGCACGCACGCACTGAGAATCAGAGAGACGTACATAGAACTAGAGAAAGGGACAGAGCGGCAGAGAGAGAGAGAGAGAGACAGAGACAGACAGACAGAGAGGGAGAGAGAGAGAGGGAGAGAGAGAGAAGAAAGAGACAAGAGAGAGGGAGAGAGAGAGAGAGAAAGAGACAGAGACAGAAAGAGATGGACAGACAGAGACAGAGAGAAAGAGACAAGAGAGACAGAGGCAGAGACAGACAGAGACAAATAGTGACAGAGAGACAGATAGAATGAGAGAGAGAAAGAAAGTCTTTCGTTCTTGCTGTTGACGACTCAGTATACAGAGCAATGTTTCTACGTCTTTACTGGAACATACTGTCTGATTCTCAACTGACACTTATATACATGTTACAATGAACAACAATCAGTTCACATTTACGCCATCAGTTCACATTTACATGAATGTCATCCCATGCTGCTATCTACACGAATATCACCCCGTGCTGCTATCTACACGAATATCATCCCATGCTGCTATCTACACGAATATCATCCCATGCTGCTTTCAGCATTACAGTTAACACACGTCACAGAAAGTGAAAAAGACACACAGACAGGCAGACAGCGAAAGACAAAACAGACAAACATCCCGACAGACAGATAAATTAACAAACGGAAACTCAAATGACATGAGATTATATCAGTCCTTGTGAACCTATTAATCAATGGAACGAAAAAAACAAAAACAAAAAAAAAACACACAGACAAAAACATTGAACACTCGGTAAATTAATCGCTGAAGTGCATGTGGCTGCAGAAAACTCAGCAACGCATTTGCTGACAGAGATAAAGGAGTTCCCATTGGCCCCCTCTTTCGGCTTCTGTTTTTTTTCTGCTTAAGGGCACACTGAGATCCTGTTACTGGAATTTGTCCATTACCCCATTATTCAAACAATATAGGCGACCTTTTTCCGCTTCCCAATCATTTCTTTATCTCTTCAAAGTTGAACGTGTAATTTTCATCAATCAATTCACATAATTAACAGGATTGTTTATGTATGTCATTTTGTTCCTCAGTATGTTTACAACACCACGTTTTTGTGGTGGTGTTTGGTTATATCAAGCCACAGACGAGTATCGTATTGATACCTGCAATGTTTAAAGCAAGGAAATTAAAAATGTTTTTTTTTTCCCAGTTCATCATTTTCCAAACCAATTTACAAATGAACGTTAAATTCTTTTTCTTCAAACTTGTCTCGCCTTTCCAATGTTCCCACAATTAACAAATTATATATAACATGTAATCTTCCCGATCAATCTAACCCGTTTTAGTGGATTTTTACATTTCCAGTCAGTCCCCAAACAAACCTTCTATCTTTCAGGCGAATCAGAAGAAACACGAACCATTTGTCAATTAAACCTAGAAATAGAATCAAATAAGAAAAGCGTATAATCCTTCCAGTGAATCCACGGGATAAACATCATAACTTTCTAAAGAGTTATTACCCACGGAAAAAGCATACCATTCTTCTTGTCAATGCATGGAGCGACATCCCATCTTTCCAAACAGTTAACATCCCAGGTTATTTGCTGTTATGTTTGTTTAAAGCCCAGCCGATTACGTAGAGCCGTAACCGCTCCAAAACATGCAACACTTCAACAGGACAAATGGAACAGAAAATTAAGCACACAAATCAATGCATCCGCGCACATAATCTAAGGACATGCCCCTGGCGTTGACCACTCCCTCCAGTTTATCACACAAGGGATTTATAAAACATACTGAATACAGATTTGAACGTAACTAAGGACACTAAAACATATTTTAAAAAAACGGGCCTAGATTACCTAAAAATTGCTTTCGCATGTCCCATTTCCTTGGAGCCAAAAATTCACATAATACATGTATATACCCAGGTATCAATCCTAACGGGGAAGTACGTAAGACCTTGTCGAACACATACAGGTAATTGGACCAGCAAGGCAGAAAACAATAGGAAGAAATGACAGAAAGCGAATGGACAAGGCAGAAAGAAAGAGAGTGAAAGAAAAAGATGACATTTCTAGCACAGAATTTCTAGAAGGTGGGGATACTATTTATATTGAAAGAGCCCCCGCCATCCCAACGGGGGAATGATCATTTAAAGAAAACGACAACAATGACAACAACAATAACAACAAGAAGAAACCTGATAGAAGGATTGGCAGGAAGAAGCGTTTGTGGAAAAGAATATTACTTAAGATGATGACGACGACGACGAACAATCCGACAATAATAAAGATGATGGTGTTTTGAATATTGCGATGGTGATGTCGTCGTAATGGTGAAAAAAAGACAAAACAAAACAAAACAAAATAACACGGACACACACACACACACACACACACACACACACACACACACACACACACACACACACACACACACACACACACACGCACGCACGCACGCACGCCCGCGCACACACACATACAAACAAACAAAACAAAAACAACAACAAAACCAGAAAATGGTTGGATCAAACATGAATAAAACGTACAAAACTCTTTTAAAACTACAATTACTATTGCAACCACCTCTACCATCACTACGACTAACAACAACAACAACAACAACAACAATCAGTTACAGCAACAACAAAATCTACAAGAAACATTTAACCGGCCAAGCAAGCAAGCAAGCAACCAAGCAAGCAAGCAAGCAACCAACCAATCAATAGAACCCACCCGCCAAGCCAGCAGTCAACCAACCAACCGACCGACCAACCAACCAACCAACCAACCAACCAACCAACTAACCAACCAACCTACCAACCAACCGACCAACCAGCCAGCCAGCCAGCCAACCAACCAACCAGCCAACAAACCGACCAACCAACCAAGAAAATCAATAGAACCCATCCACCAAGCCAACAGTTAACCAACTGAGCCACCCACCCACCAACCAACCAACCAACACACCAACCAATCAACCAACGAACCAACCAACCAACCAACACACCAACCAACCAACCAACACACCAACCAACCAACCAACCAACCAACACACCAACCAATCAACCAACCAACCAAGAAATCAATAGAACCCACCCATCAAGCCAACAGCCAACCAACCAACCAACCAACCAACCAACCAACCAACCAACCAATCAACCAACCAGCAAGAAATCAATAGAACCCACCCACCCATCCACCAAGCCAACAGTCAACCAACCAACCAACCAATTAACAAAGAAATCAATGCAACACACCCACCCACTCACCAAGGCACCAGTCAACCAACCAACCAACCGCACGCTACATAGGCTTATTACCAGCCCAGCAGCAATCAAGTCAGATCCGTAATTGACTTTATCTCAGCACCTGGCTATGCCACGAACATCCCCCCCCCCTTTCACCCTTCCTTCTTCTACAGTACCATCTCTCTCTCTCTCTGTCTCTCTCTCTCTCTCTCTCTCTCTCTCTCTCTCTCTCTCTCTCTCTCTCTCTCTCTCGCCCACGGCACCTAGGTACGGCAGATTCGGCAAAAGCACGCCGAGTCCTACAATCGATCCATCCCCACCCACGCCCACCTCCAACCCCCCTCCCTCCCTCCATTTTTCCTTCCGCTGTTCCACCGTTCCTGGTCTTCCTGTCTCGGTTCCTTGCATCCGCTCTGGCTGCCAGCCGTCGTTTTGATGAAAATAATGATGTGTGGAAAGATGATTGACCTTTCAGGCTTTTACGTTCTGTCCTTCTGTTTGTTCGGTTTCCTCCCGCCCTCCCATGAGCCCCCCCCGGCCGGCCCCCTCTCCTCACTCCCCCTCCCCCCCCCCCCCCCGAAACATCAGCACGCCTTCACATATATGCATGCGCACGTGTAAACGCATTAATATAATTATCGTTGTTTTAAGGTTCAACCGACTTGCACAGAGTCGTATCATGGTTATGACATCTCAAATTAGACACAACACTTCCTTGAACCTGGGGGAGAAAAAAAAACCACGCCCGTAAAGAAAATCATGTAATCTAAGGAGATCAGTTTTCACTATAGAGCGAAAACATCATGAGAAACCTAGAAGAAGACCCTGGATTAAAGGTTGGAGGGAAAATGATAAACAGCATTCGCTACGCAGATGACACCGTGCTAATTGCAGAAAATAAAAGGGACCTACAAAATCTTGTGAATATATTAGAAACAGAAAGCAAAGGTAAGGAGTTGGAACTAAACAGCAGGAAGCCTGAAGTCATGGTGATCAGTAAAAAAAAACATGAAATCCCCTCATGCAAAATAACAGCAAATGGCACAACCTTGACACAGGTTAACAAGTTCAAATACCTGGGAACGGTCACTTCATCTGACGGCAGATGCACATCGGAAATAGCTGGCAGAATCGGCCAAGCCAAAACAGCATTCAAGAAGATGACAAGCATTCTTACCAACAAATGCCTATCAATTAACATCAGAAAGAGAGTCCTTGAATGTTATATAGAACCAATACTGTTGTACGGATGCGAGGCGTGGACAGTCAGCAAGCAAAGCCAGAGCAAGATTGAGGCAGCCGAGATGTGGTTTCTCAGAAGAATATTGAGAGTTCCATGGACAGCAAAGAAAACAAACGAGACAGTCTTGATGGAGGCAGACACAAGTAGATCACTCATAAGGAAGATTAGGAAAAGACAAGCAACATTTATAGGCCATTTTATGAGGAAGGGGGATTTGGAGCACCTGGTCACAACGGGAAAGCTGGAGGGAAAGAGAGCACCAGGTAGACCCAGGGAGAGAATGCTGGACGGACTTGCAGAGTGGCTGGGGATGAGGAGGGTAGGGGAGATGCTGGGGGCAACGAGAGATAGAGATGGTTGGAAGTCCATGGTCGCCAACGCCATGCGGCAGGGCACCTGATGATGATGATGATGATGTAATCTAAGGATATGCACTTGACGTTGATCGCCTTACCTATCACCAGGTTTTTAAAAAAAACCCCACCTAAGCTGAATATAAATATATAAACATAACTAAATACTCTAAAACATACATAAAACTGGCCCGAACCTGGCCTGTGAAACTGCTTCAGTATACAACATGTCCTTAGAGCCATAAATGCAGTTAAAACACATGTACCCACCTAACAATCCTAATAAGAAATATGTAAGGCTAAACCTTCCGCATATCTCATTTCCCAAGAGCCGAAACTACACACATAACACATGTGCCCAATTATCAATCCTACAAGAAAATACGTAAGACTTTATCGAACACATTCAGTGAACGGACCAGCAATGCAGAAAATGATAGAAAGTGATGACTGAAAGCAAAGGAGCAAGTCAGAAAGAAAGAGAGTGTCAGAAAAGAGTAAATTCCCAGCACAGAATTTTCAAAAGGTGGGATACCATTTATACTGAAAGAGCCCCCAGCAACCCGCGAAGGGTGTAAACATATGTATACACACACATACACACTTGCACACACGAGCACGAGCAAAACAGAGAGACAGACAGAAACTGAAAAAAAAAATATCATATTATTAGCGGTTGTGAAAGGGCTTACAGCAATTACTTGAAAAACAAACAACAAGAACGTATGGGCTATTTATGATTGCTCGAGTGCATATTGCTTCATAAAATAATGCCATACAAGTCTGAACAAATTTCGTCTATGAGTCCATTCTTCGATTCCAAATAGCAGATAAAAACCTGCTTACCTGAATGTTCTGTGACTATTAATATTAATGAGTTCCTCATACATACTAGGCCTGCTCCTTTCCTAGTAATCTGTTTATCAAACCAGAGACCAAAATCAACATTAACTAATCAATTCATATAACTACGAAAATATTCCTCAGCCAAAAATAAAGATCATGTTTTTCTATAAATTCTTTCATTGAATGCATGCATGTACATGCATACAAACATGCACATACACACACGCACATACACACACACACACACACACACACACACACACACACACACACACACACACACACACACACACACACACACACACACACACACGACAACAACACGTGATTTACATCCGTCTAAAAGCACATAAGTGAATAGACGATAAAAAAAAAATAACGAACGAACACACACACACACACACACACAGAGAGAGAGAGAGAGAGAGAGAGAGAGAGAGAGAGAGACACACACACACACACACACAGACACACACAGACACATGCACAGAGACACAGACACACACACACACACACACACACACACACACGGAGAGAGAGAGAGAGAGAGAGAACACACACACACACACACCACACAGACACACACAGACACATGCACAGAGACACAGACACACACACACACACACACACACACACACAGACACACACACACAGACACACACACACACACAGACACACACAGATACACACACACACACACACACACAGACACATACACAGAGACACAGACACACACACACACACACACAGAGACACACACACACACACAGATACACACACACACACACACATACAACACCGTGAGTCCAGCGATCCCAACAGCAATCAAGTCAGATCTGTGACAGTCTTCATCTCCGCATGTGGATATTCTCCTGTCCCCACAGCCATCACCCATTCTAGCAGTCTCGCTCACATGCGACTACATCTCAAACCAACCGGCCAGTGGTTGGTTGATATTTTGGGTCATGCAGCAGGCATCTTGCTTATGCGTATGCATCAACTGTGTGACCTGAAGTTACAG
>JAPXFY010003638.1:12500-20882 GCA_030674185.1 Monoplex corrugatus | reverse complement strand
TGCTGTTTTTTTCTGATAATATTTTGGTTGTGGCTTGTTTGATTATTATTTTTTTAATTTTTTTTTAGGAAAATCACACTTCGGGAAACCATGCTCATCTTTGTTTATTACCTATTCTCTACGCCACCCCAATGGCCACAGAAACAGATTTTACAAGGAGATAACGTACGATGACCATAAGGATGACACCATGATGTACAGAGTTTCATCTAGGACTGAGATTGTGTGACAGTGCTGTATCTATGCTAATGTACAGCATATCTTGGCACCAGTCAGGTCAGTGAGATACGGACACCTGTGGTTTCATTTAGGTGATTTGAGCAAACCTCACTACACACACACAGCACACACACACACACGACACACCACACACACCACAACACACCACAGATGAACACACGAGACTACACATACACAAACACACATACACTCACACAAAACACAAAACAACACACACAAACACAAACACACACAACACACACACACACAAACATACACACACACACACACACAACACACACAACACACACACACAAACATACACACACACAAACAACACACACACACACACACACACACCACACACACACACACAGATGGAAAACACACGAGACATACACACATACACAAACACACATACACTCACAAAACAAAAACATACACACATCATAAAACACACACACACACACAACACACACACACAAACATACACACAACACACAACACACACACACACACACATCCACACAAAACACACACACACACACACACACACACACACACACACACACACACACACAAACACAGGGAGATAATCAAAGATCAATTCTACTCCCGACAATTGCGTGGGTCAAGAATGAGAAAATCAAAGAACACTTGTACTCAGGACAACTGAATTTGTCAACAGGGAGATAATCAAAGAAAACTTCTACTCACGATAACTACGTGGGTCAACAGGGAGATAATCAAAAAACATTCACTCATGACAACTGAATAGCTCAACAGGGAGATAATCAAAGAACACTTCCACTGACAACACTTGCATGGGTCAACAGGGAGATGATCAAAGAATGCTTCTACTCACAACATTTGCGTGGGTCAACAAGGAGATAATCAAAGAGCACTTTTATCAAAAGCAAGTGCGTCAGTCAAAGGGGAGATAATATAAAAACCACTTCTACTCACCACATGAGCTTGGGTTACAGGGAGATAATCAAAGAATGCTTCCACTCACAACAACTGCGTCGGTCAACAGGGAGATAATCAAAGAACATTTGTAATCACGACAAAAGCGCGTGCCAACAGTGCGATAATCAAAGAACACTTCTAATCACAACACTTGTGTGGGTCAACAGGGAGATAATCAAAGAACACTTCTAATCACAACACTTGCTTGGGTCAACAGGGAGATAATCAAAGAACACTTCTAATCACGACAATTACGTGGGGCAACAGGGAGATAATCAAAGAACATTTCTATTCACGAAAATTGCGTGGCTCAACAGGGAGATAATCAAAGAACTTTTGTAATCACAACAATTGCGTGGGTCAACAGAGAGATAATCAAAGAACACTTCTAATCACAACACTTGTATGGGTCAACATGGAGATAATCAAAGAACACTTCTAATCACAACACTTTGCGTTGGTCAACAGGGAGATAATCAAAGAACACTTCTACTCATGACAACTACATAGGTCAAAAGGGAGATAATCAAAGAATGCTTCTACTCACGTAATCTGCGTGGGTTTGGGAGATAATCAAAAAACATTTCTATTCACGACAATTACGTGAGTGAATTGGGAGATAATCAAAGAACACTTCTACTCACATCAATTACGTGGGTCAACAGGGAGATAATTAAAGAACACTTCTACTCACGACAATTGGGTGGGTCAACAGGGAGATAATCAAAGAACACTTTCACTCACGACTACTACGTGGGTCAACAGGGAGATGATTAAAGAACACTTCTACTCACGACAATTTTGTGGGTCAATAGGGAGATAATCAAAGGGCATTTCTACTCATGACAATTGTGTTCATCAGACATATCGCCGCAGTCGTTGTCAGAGTTACACCGCCAATGCCATGGAATTACACCTCACTATCTTCCCTGTTGGGCAACGGAACAGAGTGGACGGACAGGTGTTGTTGACTGCAAGACCAACATTGCCACGAGTTACAACATTTTTTGTTGAGTTTGTCATCATCATTGTTGTTGTTGCTGTTTTTTCTGATAATATTTTGGTTGTGGCTTGTTTGATTATTATTTTTTTTATTTTTTTTTTAGGAAAATCACATTTCGGGAAACCATGCTCATCTTTGTTTATTACCTATTCTCTACGCCACCCCAATGGCCACAGAAACAATTTTTACAAGGAGATAACGATACCGATGACAATAAGGATGACAACCATGATGCTACAGAGTTTCATCTAGTACAGAGACTGCGTGACAGTACTGTAATCTATGCTAAATGTCATAGCATATCTTGGGACCAGTAAGGCCAGTGAGATATAGACACCTGTGGTCTCAGATAGGTGATATGAGCAAAACCACACATACACACACACACGCACACACACACACACACACACACAGACACACACACACACACACCCACACACACACACACAGAGGGAAACACCACAAGACATACATACATACACAAACACACACATACACACACCAAAACAAAAACACACACACACAAAACACAAACACAAACACACACTACACACACCACAACACACACACACACACACACAACACACACAACACACACAACACACACACACACACACACACAAACACAGAGAGATAATCAAAGATCACTTATACTCCCGACAATTGCGTGGGTCAAGAAGGAGAAAATCAAAGAACACTTGTACTCAGGACAACTGCATTTGTCAACAGGGAGATAATCAAAGATCACTTCTACTCACGACAATTGCGTGGGTCAAGAATGAGAAAATCAAAGAACACTTGTACTCAGGACAACTGAATTTGTCAACAGGGAGACAATCAAAGAACACTTCTACTCACGATAACTACGTGGATCAACAGGGTGATAATCAAAAAAACATTCACTCATGACAACTGCATAGGTCAACAGGGAGATAATCAAAGAACACTTCTACTCATGACAATTGCGTGCGGTAGGGAGATAATCAAAGAACACTTCCATTGACATCACTTGCATGGGTCAACAGGGAGATGATCAAAGAATGCTTCTACTCACAACATTTGCGTGGGTCAACAAGGAGATAATCAAAGAGCACTTTTACCAACAGCAAGTGCGTCAGTCAAAGGGGAGATAATATAAAAACCACTTCTACTCACCACATGAGCTTGGGTTACAGGGAGATAATCAAAGAATGCTTCTACTACCAACAACTGCGTTGGTCAAGTCAACAGGGAGATAATCAAAGAATGCTTTTACTCACAACAACTGCGTGGGTCAACAGGGAGATAATCAAAGAAGATTTCTAATCACGACAAATACACGGGCCAACAGTACGATAACCAAAGAACACTTCTATTCACAATACTTGTGTGGGTCAACAGGGAGATAATCAAAGAACACTTCTAATCACAACACTTGCATGGGTCAACAGGGAGATAATTAAAGAACACTTCTACTCACGACAACTACGTGGGTCAACAGGGAGATAATCAAGAACATTTCTAATCACGAAAATTGCGCGGGCCAACAGTGCGATAATCAAAGAACACTTGTAATCACAACACTTGTGTGGGTCAACAGGGAGATAATCAAAGAACACTTCGAATAACAACACTTGTATGGGTCAGCATGGAGATAATCAATGAACACTACTAATCACAACACTTTGCGTGGGTCAACAGGGAGATAATCAAAGAACACTTCTACTCACGACAACTACAATGGTCAACAGGGCATAATCAAAGAAGGCTTCTACTCACGAAAACTGCGTGGGTTCGGGAGATAATCAAAAAACATTTCTACTGTCGACAATTACGTGAGTGAACATGGAGATAATCAAAGAACACATCTACTCACGTCAATTACGTGGGTCAACATGGAGATAATTAAAGAACACTTCTACTTACGACAATCGAGTGGGTAAACAGCTAGATAATCAAAAAACACTTCTATTCACGACAATTGTGTGTGCGTCAATAGGGAGATAATCAAAGAGCATTTCTACTCACGATAATTGTGTTGGTCAACAGGGAGATATTCAAAGAACACTTTCACTCACGACAACTAGTGGATCAACAGGGGGATAATCAAAGAACACTTCTACTCACGACAATTGTGTTCATCAGACATATCGCCGCAGTCGTTGTCAGAGTTACACCGCCAATGCCATGGAATACACCTCCCTGTCTTCCCTGTTGGCAACGGAAGTGAGTGGATGGACAGGTGTTGTTGTCTGCAAGACCAACATTGCCACGAGTTACAACATTTTTTGTTGAGTTTGTCATCATCATTGTTGTTGTTGCTGTTTTTTTCTGATAATATTTTGGTTGTGGCTTGTTTGATTATTATTTTTTTATATTTTTTTTAGGAAAATCACACTTCGGGAAACCATGCTCATCTTTGTTTATTACCTATTCTCTACGCCACCCCAATGGCCACAGAAACAGATTTTTACAAGGAGATAACGATAACCGATGACCATAAGGATGACAACCATGATGCTACAGAGTTTCATCTAGGACTGAGATTGTGTGACAGTGCTGTAATCTATGCTAAATGTCACAGCATATCTTGGCACCAGTCAGGTCAGTGAGATACGGACACCTGTGGTTTCAGTTAGGTGATTTGAGCAAAACCTCACATACACACACACACGCACACACACACACACACACAGACACACACACACACACCCACACACACACACACAGATGGAAACACACGAGACATACACACATACACAAACACACATCACTCACAAACAAAAACATTACAGCAACACATAAACACAACACCACACACACAACACACACACTCATCAACGATACAACAACACACAACACACACAGACACACACAAACACACACACAAACATACACACACACACAGACACACACACACACACACACACACACACACCCACACACACACACAGATGGAAAACACAGAGACTACACACATACACAAACACACATACACTCACAAAACAAAAACATACACACACATAAACACACACACACACACAAACATACACACACACACACACACACACACACACACACACACACACACACACACACACACACACACACACACACACACACACACACACAACACAAACACAGGGAGATAATCAAAGATCAATTCTACTCACGACAATTGCGTGGGTCAAGAATGAGAAAATCAAAGAACACTTGTCTCAGACAACTGCATTTGTCAACAGGGAGATAATCAAGATCACTTCTACTCACGACAATTGCATGGGTCAAATGGAAAATCAAAAGAACACTGTACTCAGTGACAACTGATTGTCAACAGGAGATAATCAAAGAAAACTTCTACTCACGATAACTACGTCGGTCAACAGGGAGAAATCAATAAATCACAGACACTGTACTCAACGGGAGATAATCAAAGAACACTCACTGAAACACTTGCATGGGTCAACAGGGAGATGATCAAAGAATGCTTCTACTCACAACATTTGCGTGGGTCAACAAGGAGATAATCAAAGAGCACTTTTACAAAGCAAGTGCGTCAGTCAAAGTGAGAGATAATATAAAAACCATTCTACTCACCACATCAGCTTGGGTTACAGGGAGATAATCAAAGAATGCTTTCCACTCACAACAACTGCGTCGGTCAACAGGGAGATAATCAAAGAACATTTGTAATCACGACAAAAGCGCGTGCCAACAGTGCGATAATCAAAGAACACTTCTAATCACAACATGTGTGGGTCAACAGGGAGATAATCAAAGAACACTTTAATCACAACACTTGCTTGGGTCAACAGGGAGATTAATCAAAGAACACTTCTAATCACGACAATTACGTGGGTCAACAGGGAGATAATCAAAGAATTTCTATTCACGAAAATGCGTGGCTCAACAGGGAGATAATCAAAGAACTTTTGTATCACAACAATTGCGTGGGTCAACAGGGAGATAATCAAAGAACACTTCTAATCCTACACTGTATGGTCAACATGAGATAAACAAAGACCTTCTAATACAACACTTTGCGTGGTAACAGGGAGATAATCAAAGAACACTCTACTCATGACAACTAATAGGTCAGAGGAGATATCAAAGAAGCTTACTCAGTAATTCGTGTTTGAATAATCAAAAAACATTTACTATTCACGACAATTGTGAGTGAATTGGAGATAATCAAAGAACACTTCTACTCACATCAATTACCTGGGTCAACAGGGAGATAATTAAAGAACACTTCTACTCAACGACAATTGGGTGGGTCAACAGGAGATAACAAAGAACACTTTCACTCACGATACACGTGGGTCAAAGGGAGATGATTAAAGAACACTTTTACTCACGACAATTTGTGGGTCAACAGGGAGATAATCAAAGGACATTTCTACTCATGACATTGTGTTCATCAGACATATCGCCGCAGTCGTTGTCAGAGTTACACCGCCAATGACCATGGAATACACATCACTATCTTCCCTGTTGGGCAACGGAACAGAGTGAGACGGACAGGTGTTGTTGACTGCAAGACCAACATTGCACGAGTTACAACATTTTTTGTTGAATTAGTCATCATCATTGTTGTTGCTGCTGTTTTTTCTGATAATATTTTGGTTGTGGCTTGTTTGATTATTATTTTTTTTATTTTTTTTTTAGGAAAATCACACTTCGGGAAACCATGCTCATCTTTGTTTATTACCTATTCTCTACGCCACCCCAATGGCCACAGAAACAGTTTTTACAAGGAGATAACGAAACCGATGACAATAAGGATGACAACCATGATGCTACAGAGTTTCATCTAGGACTGAGACTGCGTGACAATGCTGTAATCTATGCTATATGTCACAGCATATCTTGGCACCAGTCAGGCAAGTGAGATACAGACACCTGTGGTCTCAGTTAGGTGATTTGAGCAAAACCACACATACACACACTAACGGACACACACACACACACACACACACACACACACACACACACACACACACACACACACACACACACACACACACACACACACACACACAGAGGGAAACACACAAGACACACACATACACAAACACACACATACACACACAAAACAAAAACATACACATACATAAACACAAGCACACACACACACACACAC
This sequence comes from Monoplex corrugatus, assembly GCA_030674185.1. Classification (NCBI taxonomy): domain Eukaryota; kingdom Metazoa; phylum Mollusca; class Gastropoda; order Littorinimorpha; family Ranellidae; genus Monoplex; species Monoplex corrugatus. Next base: position 13,569 of record JAPXFY010003638.1, on the reverse strand, counting down.
ACACACACACACACACACACACACACACACACACACACACACAGTGGGATAATCAAAGATAACTTCTACTCACGACAATTGCGTGGGTCAAGAATGAGAAAATCAAAGAACTCTTGTACTCAGGACAACTTCATTTGTCAACAGGGAGATAATCAGAGAACACTTCTACTCACGATAACTACGTGGGTCAACAGGGAGATAATAAAAAAACATTCACTCGTGACAACTGCATAGGTCAACATAGAGATAATCAAAGAACACTTCTACTCATGACAATTGTGTGCGGTAGGGAGATAATCACAGAACACTTCCACTGACAACACTTGCATGGGTCAACAGGGAGATGATCAAAGAACGCTTCTACTCACAACATTTGTGTGGGTCAACAAGGAGATAATCAAAGAGCACTTTTACCAATGCAAGTGCGTCAGTCAAAATAGAGATAATCAAAAAACATTTCTACTCACCACATCAGCTTGGGTTACAGGGAGATAATAAAAAAATGCTTCTACTAACAACAACTGCGTGGGTCAACAGGGAGATAATCAAAGAACATTTCTAATCACGACAAAAGCGCGGGCCAACAGTGCGATAATCAAAGAACACTTGTAATCCAACAATCGAGTGGGTAAACAGCTAGATAATCAAAGAACACTTGTAATCACAACACTTGCGTGGGTCAACAGGGAGATTATCAAAGAACACTTCTACTCATGACAACTACATAGGTCAACAGGGAGATAATCAAAGAATGCTTCTACTCACGAAAACTGCGTGGGTTCGGGAGATAATCAAAAAAACATTTCTACTCACGACAATTACGTGAGTCAACAGGGAGATAATCAAAGAACACTTCTACTCACGTCAATTACGTATAACAACAGGGAGATAATTAAAGAACACTCCTACTCACGACAATCGAGTGGGTAACAGCTAGATAATCAAAAAACACTTCTATTCATGACAACTGTGTGGGTCAATTGGAAGATAATCAAAGAGCACTTCTACTCACGACAATTGCATGGGTCAACAGGGAGATAATCAAATAACACTTTCACTCAAGACAACT
>JAPXFY010003638.1:0-7500 GCA_030674185.1 Monoplex corrugatus | reverse complement strand
GTCACAGCATATCTCGGCACCAGTCAGGCCAGTGAGATACAGACATCTGTGGTCACAGTTAGGTGATTTGAGCAACACCACACATACACGCACTCACGCACGCACACACGCACGCACACACACACACACACACACACACACACACACACACACACACACACACACAGAAACACACAAGACATACACACATGCACAAACACATACATACACACACAAAACAAAAACATACACACACATGCACACAAACACACATGCACACACACACACGCACACACACACACACACACACACACACACACACACACAACATACACACACAGGGAGATAATCGAAGATCACTTCTGCTCACGACACTTGCGTGGGTCAAGAATGAGATAATCAAAGATCACTTCTACTCACGCCAACTACGTGTGTCAACAGGGAGATAATGAAAGAACACTTGCACTCACGACAACTGCATGGGTCAACAGGGAGATAATGAAAGAACACTTCTACTCACGACAACTACGTGGGTCAACAGGGAGATAGTCAAAGAACACATCTACTCACGAAGACTACATTGGCCATCAGGGAGATAATCAAAGAACATTTATATTCACAACAATTGCGTGGATCACCAGTGAGATAATTAAATAACAATTCTAATCACAACACTTGCGTGTGTCAACAGGGAAATAATCAAAGAACACTTGTAATCAAAACACTTGCTTGGGTCAACTGGGAGATAATCAAAGAACACTTCTACTAACGAAAACTGCGTGGGTCAACGGGGAGATAATCGAAAAACATTTCTACTAATGACAAATACATGGGTCAACAGGGAGATAATCAAAGAACACTTCTACTAACAACTACGTGGGTCAACAGGGAGATAATCAAAGAGCACTTCTACTCACGACACTTGCGTGGGTCAACAGGGAGATAATCAAAGAACACTTCTACTCACAACAACTGCGTGGTGAGGTAGATAATCAAAGATCATTTCAACTCACAACAATTGCCTGGGTCAACAGGGAGATAATCAAAGAACATTTCTACTCACGACAGTTGCGTAGGTCAAGAGGGAGATAATCAAAGAACACTTCTACTCACGAAAACGGCATGGGTCAACAGGGAATTAATCAAAGAACAATTATACTCACGACATTTGCATGTCTCAACAGGGAGAGAATTAAAAAACACTTCTACTTAAGACAACTGACTGGGACAACACGGAGATAATAAAAAAAAACCCACTTCTATTCACGACAATTGTGTGGGTAAACAGATAGATAAGCAAAGACACTCACGACAGTTGTGTTCATCAGACCAATCACCGCAGTCGTTGTCAGAATCACACCGCCATTGCAATGGAATACATCTCCCCGTATTCCCTGTTGAGCAACGGAAGTGAGTGGACCGACAGGTGTTGTTGACTGCAAGACCAACATTGCCATGAGTTACAATATTTTTTGTTGACTTTGTCATCATCATTGTTGTTGTTGCTGTTTTTCTGGTAATATTTTGGTTGTTGCTTGTTTGATAGTTTTTTGTTTGTTTGTTTGTTTGTTTTTTATAGGAAAATCACACTTTGGGAGATTTCCACCATGCTCATCCTTGTTTTCCCTTACTTTCTACACCACCTGAATGGACACAGAAACAGTTTTTACAATGAGATGACGATACCGATGACCGTATGGATGACAACCATAATGCTACAGGGTTCCATCTACAACTGAGACTGCAAGACAGGGCTATACTCTGTGCTTACTGTCACAACATATCCTGGCATCAGTCAGGCCCATGTAATGCAGACACCTGTGGTCTCTGTAAGGTGATTTGAGCAACACCATTAATGATGGATCTGTGCAGTGGATTAGACTAGGCTATGTGGTGACAGTCTTGCCAAAGAGCGCATAGCAGACTCAACTGTCTGCGTAGAAGCAGGTTGGAGCAAAGAAATCCCATAAGGATTTTGAAAGGATTGATGTGGATTCGAACCCGCAACCTTTCGGATGGTATTCCACTACGCTAACCAGTACAGCATAGCTGATAGATCAAACAGTGTTGTACTGTGTCACTGTCTCTACTTTGGGAATGTAATGATAAAACAATCATTGTTTTCCTGTCTCTCTCCACTTTCTCACTCACTGGCAATCACACACACACACACACACACACACACACACACACACACACACACACACACACACACACACACACATGCGCACGCACGCAGACAAAAGCACTCACACTCAAAGACCACTTGCACACACCCAGACACACACCCACACTCCCAGACACACACATGCACGCACAGATGCACGCAGACACACACACACACACACACACACACACACACACACACGATTCCTACGCCAAGATGGCGGCTTTCTAACAGAACGTTTTCAGAGAAGAATCGTCTAGGCTGAAAATGACACGGTCCAAACGTTGTGTCATCAAAGAAAAAGTAAAGAAAACCACCCGTGGGACAGACAACACCAGGGCAGAGACATCACCACCTTCAGAGACCCCAGAACTCGAAGAACATCAAAAAGAACAGACCTCCGGTCGCACCCTTTCACCATCCAGGAGTCAGCCACACATCGCACAGCTACAATCAAGATCATCATGTGGCTGCCGCTGTCAAGAGGCGGTAAGGGAGATAGACATTTTAAACAACACCATTCAAGAAATGTCTAAACAAATCCACATTCTCACAACCATGCTACATTCAGACAGAAAACTTTTATTGGAAAACAATACAACGTTAAAAGAGCTGCGCGACGTCAATAAGTGCACCAAACTTACGACCACCCGTTGCGTGCCAGACGGATTCCGCAGTCCACGGTGACTTCACCACCATGTCACCGATGGACAAATTCTCCACCTATGCGGAATGCGCAGCTCAACCTCCCAAACTAGAAGATCGGGCGAAAACACAAAATGGCAAGAGAAATGACGTCAAACATAGACCAGACGTCTCCACAAAACCTAACCGTGACGTCAAAACTGCGCTATCGTCAACACGTTCCAGACCACAATCAAATGTTCTTCCCCAGTCCTTATCATTCACGACTCAGTCCTCAATAAAGTGGATGGAAAGAGACTGGGCTCTTCATACGGTTTTCAGGTGGCCACGAGGAAGATCCACAGAAGACAAATAAGACAGAAGGGACAAGCGCCTCCTCGGTATGTTCCGGCAATTTCCGTAAACGTTCGGGGCGCCATTTTTAAAATGCTGACTGAGGCAGCATGGCGAGTACCAGTACTGTAACCAAACGCGGAGCGTGTTACTGTTGTGTGATCAACTGCAGCAACAACAATCGTACAAGTATTGACCCAAGAACAGGCAAGCCAGTGCGCTTCTTCTATTTTCCAAATACGGAGACAGACAGAGAGAGGTAAGTTGGTATTATTTTCAGTCTTCTTGTGTTGAGTGCCAGTGTGTGTGTACACGTGTGACTTGTCAAAACAAAGTGTGCGCCGACAACGTGTAGGCCACCGCCAACCGACACCGGCCTGCCCCATTGTTTACAAATGCAGTGCATGAACTGCACATGTAAGACCCTATGTTATGTATGTGGAGGCAAATGTGCATGGAAACTTTATATTTTTTTTATCAATATTTCATTAGATAACCTGACCTACATAATCCCTTGCATATAATATATATATATGTGTGTGTGTGTGTGTGTGTGCGTGCGTGCGTGTGTGTGCGTGCGTGTGTGTGTGTGTGTGTGTGTTTGTGTGTGTGTGTGTGTGTGTGTGTGTGTGCGTGGGGTGTGTGTGTCTGTGTGTGGTAAGAGTGACTTTGAGACTGAGACTGACTGTGATTAGGTGAGCTTGGTTAATCACAAATTCTACATACTTGGTGGTGGTTGGCAAGCTGAGCTATGAGGCAACTGTGGATGTATTTCATGTTTACTTTGATTTTGTTTCAGGTGCCAGAAGTGGATCATCAACATCAGGAGAGATGACGTCAAGATTGCTGACATCAAGTCGAAGAGGGTGTGCTCTGTACATTTTCATGAGAAAGTTTTCAACTGCCCTACAGACATTCAGCATTCTCGACTGCTACCGACTGCCGTGCCTACCATTGTCAGCTGCCCAAATCCTCCTCCATCCATGGAATGTCGACGACCTCCGCCCAAGATCAGAGAGCCTGTACCAAAGAGGAGACGACAAGATACTGCCTCCAGCTTTGTATATCATGAAGGTGATGGTGATGATTGTGATGGTGACAGAGACAGTACTAGACCCGTGGTGAAAGCGTCCGAACCAGATCCTGAGAAGTTGGCCCGAGAGCTGAAGCAGGCCAAACGTGCTTTAGAAGACCTCAAGAAACAAAACAAACAACTTGAAAGGAAATGCAAAACAGCACAAGCAGCCAAGGTCAGACTTATAAAGCGCCATGCTGTACAAGTAGCGTCTCTTCGTGCAAAGAAAGAAGCAATCCTGGAGAATTTCCTCAAAGACCTGCCAGTTGTTCCAGCAGCTTTATTCAAGATCATGATGCGGAAGAAAAAGTGGATCAACTGGGACACCGAGAAAGAGGCTATGGAGTTGTGTCTCGCTGTGTACTTTAGGAGCACTTCTGCTTATGCCGTTCTCCGCTCCGTTGGGTTTATGCTTCCACATCCAAGAACACTCAGGAGGCGCTTTTCAACTGTGTTGACTGGGGTCGGTCTGTGTCAGAGTCTGGTGGAAATGATGCGCTTGAGAACATTAGCACTTGAAGAACATGAGAAAAGAGTGACACTCTCCTTGGATGGAATGACTGTGACCAAAGCCCTGACCTACAGTCATCATCGTGACGAGCTGGTCGGCTTTGTCAACTGCGGCGAGCATCACCAGAGTGACGAAATCGCTGACCAAGCAATTTTGGTCATGATCAGGGGACTGACCCTGAAGTGGAAGCAGGTGTTGGGGTATTTTGTTGCCAAGCACAACCTGGCAACACCTACCTTGACAGCCATCATTTCCGAAATCGTCAGAGCCGTCACAGGGATTGGTTTGTATGTTGATGCCATTGTGATGGACCAAGAATCCTGCCAATGGAAATGGATGAAAGACATGGGTGTGTGTGTGGAACGACCGTATGTGTTTCATGGCACTACACAGTCCTTTGTCATGCCAGATCCGCCACACCTCATCAAAAACTTGAGGAACAATTTCATGACGAAATACATCTCCTTCAGCTGGGATGGAGAAAGAATGATTGCAAAGTGGTGTCACCTCCAAGAACTCTTCTCCCTTGAAACATCTGGCGGGTCAATTCGCGCTGCTCCCAAGCTGAAGGAGTGTCACTTCACCCTGCCCAGAGGGAAAAAGATGAAAGTCATCTTGGCATGCCAGATATTTTCCCACTCAGTCGCTGCTGCCTTGAAATTGTATGTGTCAAAGTCGTTGATGTCCGAGGCTGCTCTTCAAACAGCATGCTTTGTGGAGACGGTGAACAGCATGTGGGATTTTGTCGACTCTCATTCCCTCTCCGCCCCAGTCGGGAAGAAGCCGGTCACAAGGAGTGATTTTGAGGGTGACCAGGTTCGATTTGCTTCCTTTTCCAACTTTGTGGAAAGCTGGTGTTTCACAAACCCAAAGAATGACAAACTGGCCAGCAACATTCCAAGTCACAAAGGGTGGCTCCTAGTGCTTTCGGCAATGAAGGGATTGAGCCAAAAGCTAATCATGGAGGAGGAGGTCTTGACACACTTGTGCCTGAGAAAGTGTAACCAGGATCACGTTGAGAACCTTCACAGTCAAATACGTGGCTACAATGGCTTCAACGACCACCCGACGTTGCCAGCATATGTCGATGCACTCCGTTGCCTGTCTTGTTCTTCTGCAACATCAGAGCTCTTGGACAAGACAATCAGTGCTGGTGCCAACTGCCAGCCTGATGGTGAGCATGGACACCATCCCATTGTCAACCCATGCACAGCAGACGTTGAATGTGATGCAGAGAATGCTGATCATGCAGACCCCATCGAAACCAACTCCTTCAGTTGTGAGAACAACTTGGTTTCCTCTTCCTTCACAGACTTGGAGATGGAACTGCCACCCGTCGAGTCAGACATTGTTCAGTACATTGCTGGTGCTGTCGTGAGGAAGTTCAAGCAGAAAAACGACTGTCCTCTCTGTGTGGAAAAGTTCACCATCAGTGCAAATGAGGCAACTGGAGAAACTCCCTCACTTGTGTCACTTGTGTCACTCAAAGAGTTTAAACTTGGATGCCTGGTTCGTGTCAGTGAGCCACTGCTGCAGGTTTTCAGATGCTTTGAACTTCACTTCAGAGTAGCTACATCAAAGGGATTGCCAAGAGCCAACCCAAGGCAAACTATTCTGAACAGCTTTGTCAAGTCACAAACAGATGATCTGAATTGTGAGTGTGAATGTTTGGCAAGCCTTATTGCTGCTTATTGCAACATCAGGATTTACCACGAAGTGAAACTGTTCAATCAGCAACTGAAGTCAAAAGTCAGAGGTGCAGAACTGAACAAGGACAAGAAACTTAACATGTGAACATTTACAGACCTCTATTTCAGCTGGATTTAACTGTGAACATAACACACTGCTGTAGCTGATATTGTGATAAGGAACTGAACTTGTGAACAATTATGTAGTTCATCTGTGGATTTTAGATTTGATTGTGTATTACACACCTGTGAACACTCATGGGCCATTAATGCAACAGTGAATATTTTACTACATTTCTGTGGATGACGAGAAACTTAACGTGTGAAGACTAACTGTGTATTATAAACCGCTGTGGCTGACAAGACACTTGAGATGTGAACATTCCTGGAATGAGTGCTGTTGGAGCTGGATTAACTGTGAATTATACACCGCTGTGGCTGATCATTTTGGGAAGATGTCCAGGCATGTCTTTGTCAAGTCATGTGAGTACATTTTAAATCATGAATTTTACATGTGTGAATTCTGTATTATATTACTTTATTGTTGTTGTTTTTTATTCTGAGTTCTTCATTTTTATGTTGTTGTATACGACAGGCAAAAACTCTGAAGTGATGAACACTTGTAATTTCACAGAAAAAAATTGTGAAACTCAATCATTCTTACTTGTCGTGTACGACTTCTGTCTCATGTGTGTGGCGCATGTTATAATCAAATGTCTAAAGGTACCATCTTTTAAATAATCCTCGCTGTTGACAATGACATTAAACCTGAAAAGATCGACTGATTGCTTGTGTAACAATACTAACATAAATTCAGAAGTAAGCACACACAAAATGATGACTCAACACATAACAAAGAGAAAAACTAATGGTATGAAGTGTAAGACACACACACACATCCTCCCCCTCAGTCCCAGTACACACACTAACTGACTAAGTGACAGGTCAATGTTTCTGAAGCAGTGACTGGGTGAAAATAATAGTGCGACGGCTAATGAAGAGTTTCACTTTTCAAAGAAGTAAGAATTTTTTTGTTTGTGTATGACTATGAGTATCATGCAATAGTTTTCTACCCATGCATCGGCAATTCCCCCCCCCCCAC
>JAPXFY010003637.1:0-20883 GCA_030674185.1 Monoplex corrugatus | reverse complement strand
CCCTCAACCAGCTGAACTCTCACCTTCCCCAACAATCTCCTAATCCTTTCCAGCAGCCTACCGCCGTGCCATAGCACTGAAACTGCCCACTACCATTCTCAACAATCTCCTCCTTGCAACTGATACTGGCAAAGTCTCTCTCCTCACACTCCCTTGATCTGTCTGCAGCCTTCGATACCATTGACCATGGTATTCTCCCTTTCTAGACTTCATCATACTTTTGGCATCTCTGACATTTTTTCCTCCTTTTTCACTTCGTATTTATCAAACAGAAAACAAACTGTTCTCATCAAAGGAAACTTACTCTCAACCTCATACCTACCTGGGTGTTCCACAAGGATCTTTCCTTGGCCCTATTCTTTTCACTCTTTACACCCCCCCCCTGTCCACCATCATCAACCCCCCTCTAAAAGCACCATTCTATCTGAGACCCCCAATTTTCAAGACAGTGACTCACCGTAATTACAGCGCCTGTTGACTCGCACCACTGAGTGTTACTCGGACATTAAGAACTGGATACTTTTTCAACAAACTTCAGCTTAAATGACGACAAGAAGAAGCTATCCTCATTGGCCCCCCGTCAGAAATTTTCTCAGCTCCTCCTCTTTCTCTCCCATTAGTAACACATCAGCCCCAATTCTGATTCACTAAAAACCCTTGGTTTGCATTGACTTTTACCCTCTCCATGAAAAATTTTGTTTCTCAAACTGCCAGATCTTGCACTACACTCCATCTATAAGGCTGATCAGGAAGTATCTCTCTGTCGAAACAACTGCAAAACTCGTTCTCTCCTTCATTTTCTCGCATTGACTATTGCAATTCACTCCCGTCTGGTCTTCCTGCCCCACCATTCACATCCTACAGCGCATTCAAAAAAATGCGTACGCCTTGTACAAAAAGAAAAAAAGGGTGACCACATATCTCCTCTCCCGGCACAACTTCACTGGCTCCCTTATCAAAGCGCATACAATACAAACTAGACACCATGTGCTACAAAAGCCTCAATAACGCAGCCCCCGATTACCTGTCAAGCCTACTTGAGATCTATCTTCCCTCACGTACCCTCCGCTCTGCCTCCGATCCTCTGACTTTTCGCTTTCCACGCACTAAGCTCAATACCTATGGTCCACGAGCCTTCTCTGTTTCTGGTCCACTCTCCTGGAACAAACTTCCTCTCTCAGTCCGTCAGCAAACTACTTTTGTCTCCTTCAAGTCCGCTCTCAAAACTCACCTTTTCTTCTCCGCATAAAATCCTGACCTCACTCAACCCCCCCCCCCCCCCCCTCTGCAGCCTGTCTCCGCTCGGAGGGGAATCACATGGTTATAATATATAATTGTATATGCTATGCTCTCTATAATTTTCCATTGCTTTTATTCTTGCTTTTATTGCTTTTATTCTTTCTCCCCATTTATAGCCATGCGTGTGTGTGTGTGTGTGTGTGTGTGTGTGTGTGCGTGCGTGTGTGTGCGTGCGTGCGTGCGTGCGTGCGTGCGTGCGTGCGTGTGTGTCTGCTTCAGAGCTTAGATTTGATTTTATCAAGATTTTGCGCTATATAAATATTGTAATTATTATTATTATTATTACTAGTGGAGAGGCCGGGGTTACGGAGAACAGTTCATGTCCATTCACGGATTTGAACACCTGCATTTCTCATATTCCAACAGATCTTTTTAAGCAGTGGGTCCTGCTATTAGCAGGGGATTCAATCAACTGGATTTCAAATGGGTAAACAACGAAATCCAGTCGACACGATGTTGGCTCACAAAGAGACACCCGAAAAAGACTTCACCGGTCTTGTCAGGGTGTATGCTCCTGTTCAAACTTGGGAGAGTGGTAAGGATTTAGAATGGGTTGGACTTCCAACTGAAAGAAGGTTAATGATTTAGAATGGGTTGGACTTCCATATGGAAGAGTGGTAATGATTTACAATGGGTTGGACTTCCATGTGGAAGAGTGGTAATGATTGATTTAAGATGGGTTGGACTTCCAATTGGGAGAGTGGTAATGATTTGGTGATAGTGAGGAACAATGGACGAAGTTGAGAAACTTGATAAATGAAGCTTGTGAAGAAATCTCTAGAGTACATAGAAAAGCAACAACAACAAAAATACAATAACAAAGAACTGGATGACAAAAGAAATTCTAGGCTTGATGGAAGAAGGGAGGAAGACAAAGGGAAAAGAGGAAATATACAGGAAGATAAACAAGAAATCAGGAACAGGTGCAATGAAGCTAAGGAAGCTTGGCTGAAAACAAAGTGCAAAGAAATAGAAGACCCACATAAAACAGATCCTCAGGGTATGTACAGAAGAATTGAAGAAAATGTCCACAGGAAAAATGCATGCACATCAACTGGTTGCTTAAAATCGAAAGATGGTACACTTATCATGGAAAAAGACAAAATATTAGATAGATGGGGAGAGAACAGCAAAGACCTTTTTGAAGATGACAGACACGAAGAACACATTATAAGAAAGAACGTTAAAGGACCACCCATAATTAAAGATGAAGTTACAGCAGCACTGAAAAAGATGAAACCAGGAAAAGCCCCAGGACCAGACAACATTACTACAGAGATGATTGAAGCCCTGGAGGAATTTGGTATGAAAAAATAACGCTCTTAAATGAAATTTATGACACTAAAAAAAAACCAAAAGATATGTCAAAATCAATTTCCATTGTATTTCCAAAGAAAACAGGAGCTACAGAATGCGAACTCCATGGCACAATCAGCTTGATGAGTCATGTAAATAATCCTATTAAGAATAATCATGAGGACAAGGAATAGAGTCAAAAGGAAAATAACAGAAGAACAGTGTGGATCTGTGGAAGGAAAAGGAACTATTAATGCCATATACATCCTAAGAACTATCATAGAGAAGTCAATCGAGTTAAATAAGGATTTATATTTATGCTTTGTTGATTATACCAAAGCTTACGATCGGGTAAGACACGAAGAATTGATCAACCAATTAAAAGACTCAATATCGATGGAAAGATCTACGAATAATCAAAAACATGTATGGGAACAAACAGCTGCAATCAGAATAGAAAACGATATAAGCTCTTTCCAAAATATCAAAAGAGGAGTCAGGCAAGGTTGTGTTCTGTCACCAGATCTGTTTTCATTTTCCAAGGAAACCATCATGAGAAACCTAGAGGAAGACCCTGGATTAAAGGTTGGAGGAAAAACGATAAACAACATTCGTTATGCACACGACACCGTGCTAATTGCAGAAAATGAAAGGGACCTACAAAACTTTGTGAATATAAAAGAAATAGACAGCAAAAATAAAAAGTTGGAGCTAAATAGCAAGAAGGCAGAAGTCATGGTAATCAGATAAAAATAAAAACATGAAATTCCCTCCTGCAAAATAACAGCAAACGGCACAACTTTGAGACAGGTTGATACGTTTAAATATCTGGGAATGGTCATCTCACCAGACGGCAGATGCACATCAGAAATAGCCAGCAGAATCGGCCAAGTCGAAACAACATTCAAGAAGATGAAAAGCATTCTTACCAACAAATGCCTATCAATTAACATCAGGAAGAGAGTTCTTGAACGTTGTATAGAACCGATAATATTATACGGCTGTGAGGCGTGGACAGTGAACACGCAAAGCCAGAACAAGATTGAGGCAGCCAAGATGTGGTTTCTAAGAAGAATGTTTAGAGTTTCATGGACAGCAAAGAAAACAAGCGAGACAATCTTGATAGAGGCAGACACAAGAAGATCATTGACAAGGACGACTAGGAAAAGACAGGCAACATTTATTGGCCATTTTATGAGAGCACCTGGTCACAACAGGAAAGCTGGAGGGAAAGAGAGCACCAGGTAGACCCGTGAAGAAAATATTGGACAGACTTGCAGGGTGGCTGATGACAGATAGGATGGAAGAGGTGCTTGCGGCAACATGAGATAGATTCATACGGAGGGCCATGATCGCCAACGCCATGCGGCAGGGCACATGATGATGAGGATAAGTCATCTCAATGGCTGGCCTGTAAAAAAATGGGAAACACCCAGCATGCATGCCCACCAAAGATGTACAACATAATTCATGTTCATGTTCATTTCTTTTGTCTCAGTGGACTTACAATGTGAAACTCTGGTTGAAGTCCCCTTTGATAGTGTGTCACCGCAGTGCAGCGCCACCCATTTATTTTTACCAAAACTTTAGAAAAACAAGAAAGTTAATTGGTTTTCGCGTATTAGAGCAGCAGGACAAAAGCTCTGTTTTTGATGATTTTCAACTATCGTGAGATCTTTACCGTGAGCAGGCCGGAAAGCATACGGGTCCGACTCGTTTTTCTCCCCTTCTAAGGGACTAGACGTTCAGGTTGATTGTCCGGTCAATCTGAGCAGAAAAGTCAAGGCATCAACGAGAAACAAACCCTGGAACCTCGAGTTTAGTTATTGGCAGGTAAATGTCTGAACCATTCTGCCACTCTTCTCCTTGTGGAATGTGGTCTTGAGTTTTCAATGCACCAGCAAAATGTGTGATTATGTGTAACTCACTGTGAGTCAGTTGAGTTTGGAGAACAGCCGTATACAAGATGATTTATCATAAACCTTCTCTTCTTCTTCGTTCGTGGTGTGCGTGGTCATATCACACCTTGCAATGAATGATGTTGAGGTCTCTGCCACCTCAGTCGCCTACGACACCCAGGATTATGGAACTATCTAGGTAGGACCTCAGGACTTGGCCAGCTCTTGGGTTTATGTGCAGGCTTAAAACTTATGCCATTATCATTCTGGATCTTCTCTGTCACATGGCACCTGTGTCGTTATTGCATAAGGAGTTCGTTCTAAGCGCGGAGACCTTCATCTTGAGAAACTGAAACTGAAACTGAAACTCCAATTTCAATGCATGTGGCTGGTATTTACAGTTCCCACAGGCTGCATGGAGCTTAGAGGTCACAGGGTAAGTACTCAATAATAACAACAATAATGATAACAATAATGATAACAACAACAATAACATAATGATATAATAACAATAACAATAATAATAATGATAATAATAATAACAATAATAATAATAATAATAATGATAATAACATTAGCAACAACGACAACAAAATTGATTTTTTTCTGATTATACCACCCCCTTTCCAGAACATATATCCAACCATTGTTTTGTGTGGAGACTGACCGCTGATTTGCTGGTTTTCCATCAAACTGACTAAGCTGTATGATTCTGTAACAAATTTTGTCATCAATGTTTCAGAAAGAGCCAAACACGTTTCATTCCACACTATAGGAGTCTACGTAGTGTTATTTTTGAGATGGTACTCATGCTTGTCTGATTGGTGACAGCTCTTGCTCATCCTTTCATGATGAATCTTCGGACATTTCTTGTTGGTATGATCAACAAAACATAAATATAAATCCTTATCAAAATCAACTGATCTTTCTATGAGAGTTCCTAAGATGTATACGCGATTAACAGTTTCTTTCCCGTCAACAAATGTACGTTGTTCCGCTATTTCTGTTTTGATTCTGTTCCTTGTCCTCGTCGTGGTTATTCTTAAAATAATCTTTGTCACAAGACTCACCAAGCTGATTGTATGATGGAGTTAGCATTCTATCTATGACCCTGCTTTTTTTTTTTTTTTTTTTTTTTTTGAAGTGCAATAATAGATTTTCGGTCACTTCATCTAACTAGTCCTTTGTGAGAAATACGATCAACTACACGATGACTCACATTTTGTTCGCGGGGGTATGATTTTAAGCGTCTGAAGATTTCAGATTTTCTTATAAGAAAAAGAACTGTATCCTTTGTGAGAATTGAATATACTTGTGACCAACACATTCACTATGTATCCATCAACTGGATACATGTGCCTTGTTCAGATGAACTGGCACACTGGATGTTAATGCTAGTGTCATACTTACTGTACATGTAGGTACTGTGGTGAGTTATATAGACACATGTTTACAATGATGCAGATGATTATGATAATTATAAACATGCGTGTGTGTATGTGTGTGTGTGTGTGTGTGTGTGTGTGTGTGTGTGTGTGTGTGTGTGTGTGTGTGTGTGTGTGTGTGTGTGTGTGTGTGTGTGTGTGGTGTGAGTGTGTGGTGTGTGAGTGACTTTTTGTCTGAGTGACTGTGTGTGTTTATGTGCGTGCGTGCGTGCATGCGTGTGTTCTTGTGTGTGACTGTACGTGTGAAAGAGACAAAGAGACAAAGATAAAGTGAGGGGGAAGAAGGAGAAAGAAAGAAAGAGAGAGAGAGAGAGAGAGAGAGAGAGAGAGAGAGAATAAAATAAATGAACGAATTGACCTATAAAGTAAAAGAAAAATATGTAGATTACTTTCCAACATTATAGATATTACCTGTCGAGGGAGAGAAGATGCGGGGAGGGGGAAAGCATATGAAGAAAGCAGAGAGACAGAGACATCGAGACTGACACAAAGTGAGAGAGAGAGACAGATCGAGAGAGAAAAACAATAAATCTTCGTATTCATGGGTGGTAGTAATGAATAGTTTTACACACGTTTCCACGATATTGACTCGTTGTTAACTGTCTGAGAAAAGGGAGAAGTAATTCAGTTTGACAGGTGGTGCCTGTTTGACCGTGTCCGTGTGTATGATTGTAATTGTCAAAATTAGTTTGAATGTGGATCCTTTGCCTACACATGACACGTGCCGTGTCAGAACACAATTTGCCCAGCATGGTGACGCTTTGTTGAGAAAAAACAACAACTGCAAATGACAGTATGTCAACACAAACACGCCACACCCATCATTCCACGCAGCCGCGAGAACGGGGGGGGGGGGGGGGGGGGGAGGAGAGAGAGAGACAGACAGACAGACAGACAGACAGACAAAAAGAGACAGAGACAGAGACAGAGAGACACAGAGAGAGACAGAGAGAGAGAGAGAGAGTAAGACAGATAGACAGACAGACGGACTGATAGACAGATGGACAGAGACAGAGAGACAGAAAGACAGAGAAAAGAGAGACAGACAGACAGAGACATAGAGACAGAGAGAAAGGAAGAGAAAGAGTAAAATTTTATTTTCTAACGGTATAGAGAGAGAGATGTTAGATCCTGGCTTTGGCACACAGCAAGTAGAGCTGGAGGAATCTGGTGAACAGAGGAATCTTGCACTGTTTATTTTTTCCAATGCTATGATGATGATGATGATGATGATGATGATGATGATGATGATGATGAATGGTGGATGATGATTATGATGATGATGATGATGAATGATGAATGATGATGATGATGATGATGATGATGATGATGATGATGATGATGATGATGATGATGATGATGAATGACGGATGATGATGATGATGATGATGATGAATGACGGATGATGATGATGATGATGATGAATGATGGGTGATGATGATGATGATGATGATGATGATGATGATGATGATGGGTGATGATGGGTGATGATGGGGATGATGATGATGATGGTGATGATGATGGGGATGATAATTGTATGGCTACGTTGTTCAGGTTGCCTGGTTTATGCTACATACGTGTAATATTGTAACGCTGTGTCCACATTCCGTATTCAGAGGTTGACAAATAGACAGACAGACAGACAGACAGACAGACATAGACAGATTGGCAGGTACACAGACAGATAAATGGACAGCTCAGTAGATAAATTCGGACAGCCAAGGAAACCACAGCACACTATGCTAATTGACTTTATTAAAGTTTACGATTTTATGAACACATACGGCTTATGGAAACTCTTGCACAACATGAGATGCACCTCCCCCCCCCCCATACCCCTTCCACCCGCACGAAAGCTACTGTTGTGAGTGATGAGTTAATCTTTGTATCATTCAGCATTAATTAACTATGGAATGACGCAGGGATACGTTTTTGTTCCTATTTTATTTGGACTCTTGTTTGCTGTCCTAAAAAAAAAGTAGTAAAATCCTTTTTGGCTACTAAATAAGTTCACAGTCACAGAATACAGATGAAAAAATGTTGATTATCAACAACGTTTTAATCATATACCTGTCCTGACATGCTCAAAGTCAGAATCATAACATAGAAAGGTATTGTTATGCTTAAATTGATGAAATCTGTTTACACTACATACTAGAATGAATATCCATATGGCTTAACCACTTGTTTGATGAAGGGATGGCAGAGGTGATTGTGATAGCTGTGGAAATGGTGGGCTAGTGTGATGATAATGATAATGGAAACGACAACGATATGTTCATTTTTTTGTTTTGATCAAAGCTCTTAGGGTAATAAATCTTTTCTTATCAGTAAGGCAATAAATTTCCTGGAGTGACTCGCTACTGTGTTGAAACTGAAGAGATCTGATTACATAGCGGTTAGTCACCAGGGAGGAGAGAGATGTTTGTTTGTTTTCATCACTGTGGAAGTTACACAATAAAACACAAACACTTCTCTATGTATTCGATAGTTCGACCAACGTGGTCAGAATACCTCTGTTCCTCTTTCCTGAATGTCCATCTACTGCTGTTTATCTCAGAGTAGTATTTACTCGTAATATTTTTCTGTACATTGTATAGTGTGAAATGCACAATATTGTACAGAATGTTTAGTTCTATTGTACAGAAGCTTAACATACTGTGTTAAACAGCCCACTTACATTATAGTATTAGACATTAAGATGACAGAATATGTGATACTGTATACATACTTATGTTGTTGATACAGGGCGACATGGCAAAGTGGTTGACACATTAGATCGGGCTACTGACTAGGAGATTCTGGGTTTGAATCCCCATCAGAATCGAAAAAACGTAGAGAGATTTTTCGGCTCAGACTGGCTCTTACTGACTGTTGAGGGTGTTAGAGACTCGTTGGAAAGACAGGGACCACACCGTCCATGTTCATATACTTTATGGATGGGTCCGTGAAGGTATTACTCAACTTTCCTCACCAACACAGTTTCAGCTTCAGTTTCAGTTTCTCAAGACGACGTCTCTCCGCGCTCGGAACGAATTCCATATGCACTAATGTCACAGGTGTCACATGTATGGTGATCATGGCACAAGCTTTAAGCCTGCACATAAACCCATGAGCTGGCGAGGTCCCGATATTCGCGGGTCGCCCCACGGACTGATCGTCTGTGAGCAGCGGCCCCAACATGCCGATTGTATCAACACAGCAGATGTCTGTATCTATCGGGCCTGGAGGACTCCAGGATACATTGTTAAATTATGTGTAGAGTACATTCCTGTTACACAGTCTTAATCTCAAACAAAACTCCGTAGCATCATCACCGTTACTCCCACTGTCATGGCAGTATAAGAAAAATACGTGTCGAAGATTTAGTGACCCATCATGCCCTGTTATCATGGTGACCGATGGAAGGAAAAGTGTCGGAGAAATGAAATGAGCGGTGTGGAGGTAGGGACACACGCAGTGCAAAACATGTGACTGCAAAAAAAAAAAGTACTCAGTGAATTAGAGGCTAATCATTCAAACAGTGAAAATTAGTTTCCGTAAATATGAAATAAAAATAATAAAACAAAAATGTAAAATGACTTTCTCTTGAATAAAGAGACATTGACAGCTCTCACACAAATGAACACAAGCATACAACGATTAAGTAAAGATGATAAAATGTTCCAGAATTCAAAATCTGTGCAAGACTGATAGGTCACAATGTAAAATGACTTTCTCTTGAATGAAAAGACATTGTCAGTTCTCTCACGCAAGTGGGTTCAAACACGTAACCTTCACGTACAAAAGATAAAATGTTTAGAATTCGAAATATGTTGAAAACTCATCCGTCACAATCGGGGCAATTTTAAAAATAGGCCACATGAAATTTGCCAGCAGTTATCGGCCTTGAGCCTGCACAAAAGCTTACGGGTGCTGGCAAGATTTTGCATTTTGTAGTATGGTCGTACCAGTGCACCCATCGATAGACTACAAGCTTTCAACTTTCTGTTTCAACTTCTGGTCTTTTTTACATTATCTATTTACCATTTTCTGATCTATTTACATTTGTCTGAAATCTTTACTTTTTTCTTATCTCTTACCTCGTTACTGCCTCTCTCGCATTGGTCTCTACAGTCACAGGCGACGCTGCTTGGATCAAGCAGACAGCCCAACTAGACATTAGAACGGATGTACTTTGTCCATGGTCAGCACTGAGGCCTACTACTACTACTACTACCTCGTTAAGTATTTGTGAAATCTTTACCTTTTATTCTGATCTCCTTGCCTTTTTATCTGATTTCTTTACCCCTTTTTCTGATTTGTTTGTTTGTTTGTTTTTTAACCTTTTCTGGTCTCTTCACACTTTTATGATTTCCTAACTTTTTTGTGATCTTTTCAATCTTCTCTAATCTTTTCATATTTCTCTTTACTAATATCTGATCTTTTTAACTGTTTTTTTCTGATCTATTTACTGTTATATGATCTCCTTACTTTTTTTTTCTCTTTTTATCTTTTCACGTTTTCATTTTTACTCTGACTCTTTGCCTTTTGATGTGATCTCTGATCTCCATATTTTTCACATCTCTTTGTCTTTTTCTGATGTCTGCCCTCTTCATTTATTGCTAAATTCCTCACCTTTTTCTGATGTCTGCCCTCTTCATTTATTGCTAAATTCCTCACCTTTTTCTGATGTCTGCCCTCTTCATTTATTGCTAAATTCCTCACCTTTTTCTGATGTCTGCCCTCTTCATTTATTGCTAAATTCCTCACCTTTTTCTGATGTCTGCCCTCTTCATTTATTGCTAAATTCCTCACCTTTTTCTGATGTCTGCCCTCTTCATTTATTGCTAAATTCCTCACCTTTTTCTGATGTCTGCCCTCTTCATTTATTGCTAAATTCCTCACCTTTTTTATGATTTCTGCCCTCTTCATTTATTGCTAAATTCCTCACCTTTTTAATGATTTCTGCCCTCTTCATTTTTTGCTAAATTCCTCACCTTTTTATGATTTCTGATCTCCTTGCCTGTCTCTTATCTTCACCATTGATACTCCTTCCCGAAAGCTCCGGTCATCCTTAGATAAATGTGTCCTGTCCGTTCTTCTTGTAAAGACAAAGATTCCGGTCAACGTTCATTCTCTTTGTCGGTGGTTTCTCACCCAGTGTGGTGCTGTGACTCAGTGGTTGTTGTTGTTAGTGAGGGACTGGGGAGGCAGTGTCCTTAGTAAATTGGATCACAACAGGTTCTGTTGAACTGCACCAGTGATCCAGAAGTAGTGCAGGGTCTGCTCAGCTGGGTGCCACATGGCGACTTGACAATACACGAGAGAGTCGGGAGAGGACTGCACACCCCTCTCCATTTTGAAAGTTCCCTGTGGTATACAGAAAACCGGACAACGAGGGAACTGTAAGACTATCCTACACGATACAATGCCAGAAGACAGAGAGGCAGATCAAATAAGAGGTGGGAAGGCAACATCACATCGTGTGTATATGCACGTCAAACCGTTATTTGTATATTCTCAAAAGTCAGTTGAACTCACAGTACATCGTACATAAACAGACTTTCAGTGGAGGACGGAGAACCTAAGCTGTTAGGCGAGCTGGCCACAACATGTACGTTCTTCTACAGTCTGTGTCTGTGGTGGTTGTGCGTGTTGGGTGTTTCCATCAGCCAGCTGCCGATATTAAGTATCTTTGACCTGCATGTCTGATATTCTGCATGTTTATACACAAGAAGATGGTATGGGCACAGGCAGGTCTGCACACATGTGGCATGGGAGACCGGAAAACTCATCATCATCATCGTCATCGTCATCATCATCATCATCATCATCATCATCATCATCATCATCGTCGTCGTCGTCATTGTCGTCGTCGTCGTCGTCATCATCATCATCATCCTTACACTCCCTGCCGCATGGCGTTGGCGATCATGGTCTTCCATACGAATTTACTTTATGTCACTGGAACTACATCTCCCACCCTGTGTCTTCATCCACTCTGCAAGTCCGTCCAATACTTTTTTTCCTGGCTCTACCTGGTGCTCTTTTTTCCCACCAGCTTTCCTGTTGTGCCTAGGTGCTCTAATTTCTCTTGCCTCATGAAATGTTCTATAGATGTTGCTTGTCTTTCCCTAATCTTCTTCATCAATGTTCTTTTTGTCTTTGCCTCGTTCAAGACTTCCCGTTTGTTTTCTTTGCTGTTCATGGAATTCCTAACATTCTTCTTAGAAACCACACTTTTCAGCTGCCTCAATATAGTTCTGAGTTTGTGTGTTGACTGTCCACGTTTCACATCCGTAAAACAGTATCGGTTCTATATAACACTGCAGAACTGTTTTCCTGATCTTATTTGACAGGCATTTGTTGGTAAAAACGCTTTTCATTTCTTGAATGCTGTTTTAGCTTGGCCGATTCTGCTGGCTATTTCTAATGTGTATCTGCCCTCTGGTGAGATGACTGTTCCCAGATATTTCAATTAAACTTATCAATTTGTCTCAATGTTGTGCCGTTCGCTCTTATTTTGCCTGAGGATGTTTGTTTTTTTGTTTTTTTACTGATTACCATAACTTCAGTCTTCTTGCTATTTAGCTCCAGCCCTTTATTTTCGCTTTCTAGTTCTATTATATTCACAAGGTTTTGCAGGGTTTACTTTTTACCATTTTCTACAATTAGAACGGTGTCATCTGCACAACGAAGATTGTTTAACAGTTTTCCTCCAAACGTTTATTCCCGGGCATTCTTGACATTTCTCACAATGGTTTCTCTGTACAGCAAAAACAAATCTTGTGACAGAACACACCCCTACCTGACCCCTCTTTTGACATTTTGGACAGAGTTTATATCATTTTCTACTGTCATTGTTGCTGTTTGTTCGCAATACATATTCCTATTTGTGACCTCCCACCACGAAATCAGTCTTAACTAGCATTTTGGGCATTTTGAGATATACATATCACTGGAAAGTGTATATTCTGCAGATTATTTTGGTACTTGAATAAAGCTTGTACTAAAAAAAATGTAGAAGTTATATATGTTTAAAGTCGTCAAGTTGTATGACGGTCATTTTGAGAAAACGGCCTCTAAAGTTTTTGTGTGCTCTCCTACACATTTTCCTCAAATTTCTTTATTTGATGGCTTTTGACCCAGTTTGTTTCTAATTGTCGCTGTCATTATCTGAAAGGTGCAGCAAAGAACTTTCCATCAGTATATTACATGTGCGGGTATTGCACAGATTACGGTTTGTATAGAGACAAAAATAGGTACTTTTGGAAGGAAATTGCGTTCATTCTGCTGCGATCAGTACATTAAAATACTATTTTAAATTGATTTATAATTTTTCAAGAAAAAAATTTCTGAGAGGGATAGATTATAGTCTACAGAAATCAATTTTGAGATAAAGTCAAAACACCCCAGATAGACCCTCGGTCGCCTTTTCAGCTCCTTGTGCTGTTCGACTGACTGCGAGTTAAGACTGATTTCGTGGTGGGAAGTCACATTAATCTTAGATCCCTTCCATGAACATTGACTTTGGGGCTTTCTGTGATGTGAGACAAGTTTACACTGCGTGGCTGGTTGTGTTGTGATTGAGATCTTTCATTAATCATCTATTTATTTTATTTATCTGTACTTTTCTTTGAAGATAAGATACACAGATACACACGTCATCTACATGTAGCCCAGATTGTTCCAGTGATAGACTTATACAAAGCTAGGTAAAATATAGACAAAATAAGACCTCAGGACTTGGTCAGCTCACAGGTTTATATGCAGGTTTAAGGCTTGTGCCATGATCACAATCAATCAATCAATCAAAATCAATCACCATGCACATGGTACCTGTGACGTTAGTCATATGGAATTCATTTACGAGGGCGTAGACGTCATCTTGAGAAACTGAGACTGAGACAGACTGAGACATCAGCATTGATCCGTCTTTAACTCACCAGGTAGAAATATCTGGGCGAATTTATCCAAAGACCTTCCAGTCAGATGTCTAACGTTTTACAAATGACTACTTTGTCCGTGGATTCTGATGATTGTCAGGTAATTTGTTAAAAACAAACAAAAACATAACAAAACAAAATGAAAAACACTGTGAAATCTTCACAATCTACTCCTGAACCAAGGAATTGGAAAATTGGAGGGAGGTGATGATGGTAAAAATCATACTATCTTTATGCAAAGGACAGATCTGCGCCAAACAGTGGTCATGTAAGGTCGACCCGTTCAGGGCAGTTTGTGTGTGTGCAAAGGGAACTCGAACAGTTTGCACGCATGTTAAAAATGCCCAGGATGGATCAGGCCTGAGTACATTCCGGTATGTCACACCTCTACAGTTCCTCATTGAAATATTCACGCTGTTAATATATTATATCTGCTTCACCCAGTTCTGCACCCATGTCAGAAAAGACAGCAGGGAGTATTGAACGAGCATTGCAGCTTTCGTGTTCTACTGAATATGATACACCTTTCTGCTTAAGTGATTTGAAGACAATGCAACTTAACAAAAGTTTTCTTAACACAGGTCACGTGGGGGTTGTTCAGGAGGGATTTATCACACTCGGACAATTCCATATGTGCTCCACCCAAATCTGCCAGCGGTTATCTGGCAGACTCTCTGAGCATGCTCAAAACCCTATGCACTGGCAAGGTCTTGAAATTGGGAACAGAGACGGTGGAGGAGGGACTTTTGAAGCACTAAGCTGACACTACCATTATGATGAAAACATGAAGATGGGGCAGTAAACAGGCCAGTTTTTAATACAAGATCCAAAACAAGTGCGACTGCCCGCGCCCAAGCAAACAGGAACCAGAAGAACAAGAAAACCAATGTAAGCGCGTATTTGACAAAACAAGACAAAACAAGCGCAAATTTTCGGCCAACCGGCCTTTGTCAAGCGCGAACGCACGGTCACATGAGCAGTAGTGTCAAAAAATGAATTAAAAACTACTGCTCATGAACACATGGGCATTCCATTTGGTCCCTTTTTATCCACTGGACTAGGCAGCAGGAAAGTTTTTACTCCTGTTTTTATTATCCATTGTTTGGTGTTTGTGGTCTGTTTGTAACCGTGCGTTCGCGCATGACAAAGGCCGGTTGGCCGAAAATTTGCGCTTGTTTTGCCTTGTTTTGTCAAATAGGCGCTTACATTGGTTTTCTTGTTCTTCTGGTTCCAGTTTTTAATGTTGCAGGCTGGGGTTGAACTCGAGATATCAGATGTTGAGTCCAACGGCTCTGTCATAAGAACCACAATCAGTTGGCAAAATAACACAGGGAAGCGAGCGATGGTTCTGTCTGTTCTTAAAGGTATTTGTTGGGCTCTGATGCTGACTGTGTGGCTGGCGCTGTCTTTATCCACTGACCGATGTTCCTCTTGTTTTGGATACTTGTATGTGTGTGTGTGTGTGTGGTAGTTTCAACCCAACGTCACTATTTGATAATGGCTTGCCTTCCATGGCGACCAATGCTTCTTTAAGTTTTAGTCGTAAAGTTTGACTGTCTGACTCAAATATTATGATTTGGTTTCGTTTTTCGGAAGGGTTGGTGTCCTCTTTCTTTGTAGTGTTGTTCCAGTGTTGTTGATGAGGTGATTGTGGTTTTTGGTGCAAAAACTCTGATACTGTGTGGGCTTACTCTTTCAGTCCCATCATCATCATCACGTGCCCTGCCGCATGGCGTTGGCGATCATGGCCCTCCATACGAATCTATCCCTTGTCGCTGAAAGTAGGTCAGGATAGTGTCTTGAACCGCCCTTCCTCAATAAATGAAGCAGCCATTGATTGCCTCCCTCAAATAGAAAAGAACAACCAACTTGATGTACCACCTAACATACAAGAGGTCACAAAGGCCATTGGCCAACTCTCCTGTGGCAAGGCCCCTGGCGCTGACGCCATACCTGCTGAGATCTACAAAGCGGGAGGTCCAATGCTCACACAAAGATTAACTGAGATGTTTGTAACACTCTGGAACAGTCAGTCACTCCCTCAAGATTTCAAGGATGCCTCAATCGCCCACCTATACAAGAGGAAGGGAAACTAACAATCATGTGACAACCACAGAGGAATGTCACTACTGTCCATTGCAGGCAAGATATTAGCAAGGGTGCTGCTGAACCGCCTCACTAATCATCTTGAGCAGGGTCTGTTGCCAGAGAGTCAGTGTGGATTTCGGGCTGGGAGAGGTACGGTGGACATGATCTTTGCTGCTCGTCAACTGCAAGAAAAGGCGCAGGAACAACACCGAGCACTATACACAACCTTTGTCGACTTCACAAAAGCGTTTGACACTAGCACTGTGAGTCGAGAGGGGCTGTGGAAGATAATGGCGAAGTTCGGCTGCCCTCCAGCCTTCGTAAACATGGTGGGACAATTCCACGATGGTATGATGGCACGGGTCCTTGATGACGGAGAAATGTCCAGAGACTTTCCAGTCAACAATAGCGTGAAACAAGGATGCGTCCTCTATGATGTTCTCGGCAATATTATCAGATGCATTCTCTCCAGAAGACCCTGGCATAGATATACGCTACCGCACAGACGGCAAGTTGTACAACACAAGACGCCTCAAGGCGACCACTAAATGCAGTTACAGCACTCTTCGTGACCTCCTTTTCGCAGATGATTGTGCGTTAAATGCTTACAGTGGTGAACAGATGCAACAATGCATGGACAAATTTTCAACTGCTTTCGACAACCTCGGTCTTACAATAAGCACCAAGAAAACCGAAGTTATGTATCAGCCTCCTCCAGGTGTTCCATATACTGAACCAAATATCGAGGTCAAGGGTACAAAACTACATGCAGTCAACAACTTCACATATCTCGGCAGTTCCCTATCACGTTGTGTGCATATCGACGACGAAGTCAACAAAGGCATAGCTAAGGCCAGCACTGCATTTGGGAGGCTGCGTCCTACTGTATGGGACAGAAGAGGTACCTCGGCCACAACCCAACTCAAAGTGTACAAAGCGGTGGTCCTCACCACTCTCCTCTATGGCAGTGAGACCTGGACTGTTTACAGTAGACACGCAAGGAAATTGATTCATTTTCCCACCAAAAGCCTCAGAAAGATTCTCAATATCCGATGGCAAGAGAAGATCCCTGATACAGAAGTACTAGAGAGAGTCAATCTCCCCTCCATCTACACTTTACTTCAAAAGAGTCAAGTTCGCTGGGCTGGCCATGTGTACCAGATGTCTGACACCAGAATTCCGAAGCAACTCCTCTACGGGGAACTAGCGTCTGGCAAGAGAACAGTTGGAGGCCAGAGAAAACGGTTTAAAGACAGCTTGAAGGCATCGCTAAAGTCCCTCAACATAGAATGGGAGAATTGGGAAAAACCTTGCCCTCGACCGTACAGTCTGGCGTAGAAGAATCGAAACCGGATGTACCACTTCAGAAATGTCTCGTTTCCAATCTGCACAAGAAAAATGAGCTGCACGGAAAGCTAGGGCTGCAAACCCTTCAGCCACAGTAACCGACCATAGATGTCCAACCTGTGGACGTTACTTCCGTTCCGGGATCGGATTGATCAGTCACCTCCGGACACACTGACTCAAATCAACTTCATGAAGCCGTGGTCATTGTCGACGACGACAGACGAACACCACGTCTCCGACCCTCTCTGTCCTCACCTAGTGTTCTCTTTCCCTCCAGCTTTCCTCTTTGTGACCAGGTGCTCTAATTTCTCTTTCCTGAAAACATGTCTTATAAATGTTGTTTGTATTTTCCGGATCTCCTTTATCGATGATCTTTTGTCTTCTTTGTATATGTTAAATATCAGTCAGTATGTAGTTGTGGTGTTTGGTGGTTCGCTGAGTCTAATGCTCTGTAGATTTACTTTCTCATTCCCTTGTACATGTTAAATACCAGTCATTACATAGTTTTGGTGTTTGGTGATTCCTTGAATCTGTAGGCTTATTCGTTCAGTCTCTTGTATATGTTAACCCTTTGACTCCCGCACCCTATCCACCAACTGCAAAAACTTAACCCTTTGACTCCCTCACCCTGCAGGGTGAGGATGTCAAAGGGTTAAGGATTTGCTTTGCTAACGTAGTTGACAATGCGAGACGCTGGATGACAGGGTGCGGGAGTCAAAGGGTTAAATATCAGTCAGTACGTAGTTGTGGTGTTCTAGTGGTTCACTGACTGTGATGGTCTGTAGCCTTACTCTATAAGTCCCTTGTATACATGTTAAGCATCAGTCATCACGTGTCTTTCTGCAGTTCACAACACCATTTGTTTGTCTTTGGAAGTCTGTTTCTGCTTTGTGCTCGGTGCGTATTGAAGTCATTCTAGAAAAAAACATGCCTATCATAGAGAGCATTTGGTGGATATGGAAGTGTGTTGGAGAGCCGAAATGAGCCGTCTTGTGGGTAATAACACATGATAGGTGCAGATAATGGCATAATGATATATTTTTTTTATAGTTCAGTGAAAGTGTAATAAGTATAGAAGTACGTAATGCTTTGTTTTGTAACTCTGTTATAATGTTTTGCGTTATAACTCTGTGTTGTAATGCTTTGTGTTACAACTCTCTGTTATAATGCTTTGTGTTACAACTCTGTGTTATGATGCGTTGTGTTATAACTGTGTTATAATGCTGTGTGTTACAACTGTTATAATGCTTTGTGTTACAACTCTGTGTTATGATGCGTTGTGTTACAACTCTGTTATAATGTTTTGTGTTATAACTCTGTGTTGTAATGCTTTGTGTTACAACTCTCTGTTATAATGCTTTGTATTACAACTCTGTGTCATGATGCGTTGTGTTATAACTGTGTTATAATGCTTTGTGTTACAACTGTTATAACGCTCTGTGTTACAACTCTGCGTTATAATATTTTGTGTTATAACTCTGTGTTATAATGCTTTGTGTTACAACTCTCTGTTATAATGCTTGTCTTACAACTCTCTGTTTATAATGCTTTGTGTTACAACTGTTATAACTCTGTGTTACAACTCTGCGTTATAATATTTTGTGTTATAACGCTGTGTTATAATGCTTTGTGTTACAACTCTGTTATGATGCTTGTCTTACAACTCTCTGTTTATCATGCTTTGTGTTACAACTCTGTTATAATGCTTGTCTTACAACTCTCTGTTTATCATGCTTTGTGTTACAATTCTGTTATAATGCTTGTCTTACAACTCTCTGTTTATCATGCTTTGTGTTACAACTCTGTTATAATGCTTGTCTTACAACTCTCTGTTTATCATGCTTTGTGTTACAACGGTGTGTTAGAATGCTTTGAGTTTAAACTGTGTTATGATGCTTTGTGTTATAACTCTGTGTTATAATGCTTTGTGTTACAATTCTGTGTTATGATGCTTTGTTTTGCAACTCTGTGTGTTGTATTGTTTTGTGATATAACGCTGTGTTATAATGCTTTGTGTTACAATTCTGTGTTATGATGCTTTATGTTACAACTCTGTGTGCTGTATTGTTTTGTGATATAACTGTGTTATAATGCTTTGTGTTACAACTGTTATAAAGCTTGTGTTACAACTCTCTGTTTATAATGCTTTGTGTTACAACGGTGTGTTAGAATGCTTTGAGTTACAACTCTGTTATGATGCTTTGTGTTATAACTCTGTGTTATAATGCTTTGTGTTACAATTCTGTTATGATGCTTTGTGTTACAACTCTGTGTGTTGTATTGTTTTGTGATATAACGCTGTGTTATAATGCTTTGTGTTACAGCTCAGTGTTATGATGCGTTGTGTTACAACTCAGTGTTATAATGCTTTGTGTTACAACTCTGTGTTATGATGCGTTGTGTTACAACTCTGTGTTGTGATGTTTTGTGTTACAAGTATGTGTGTTATGTTGCTTTGTGCTATAACTGTGTGTTATGATGCTTTGTGTTAATACTCTATGTTATATTGCTTTGTGTTTCAACTCTGTGTTTGAGAGATGTTGTGGCACAGCATGATCTTAACGCAGGAGCTGTGTGTTGAACCCTTGGGCCAGTTAATTTGTTGTTGTTTGTTTGTTGTGTTTTGTTTGCTTGTTTCTTTGTTTGTTTGTTGTTGTTGTTGTTTGTTTGTTATGTTTTGTTTGCTTGTTTCTTTCTTTGTTTTGTTGTTGTTGTTGTTTGTTTGTTGTGTTTTGTTTGCTTGTTTCTTTCTTTGTTTTGTTGTTGTTGTTGTTTGTTTGTTTGTTTCTCTGTTTGTTTCATTGTTTCTTCTGTTTGTGTCTGGTTGATTGGTTGGTTGCTTGCTTGCTTGCTTGCTTGCTTGGTTACTTGGTTGCTTGGTTGCTTGGTTGCTTGACTGGTTGCTCGATGGCTTTATTTTTCGCTTCTTTACGCCTGTAGACTGGCTCTATGGATAAGAAGTGTTGACTCAAGATATGTCTGAAGTTCAATTCCAGCCCACAACATAAGAACTTTTCTGCTTGCTGTTCATCATCACTCTTCAGTCATTCTGGTCATGTCAGTGTTTCATGCGTCCCTTTTGTTTCCTCCTTCACCCCCTCCCTATTTCAAGACCTTGCCACAGCGTAAGGGTTTGTGCCAAATCAAAGATCTGCCTTATACAAATTCAGAGGCAGATTTCCCCTGAATGCCCACAAAACTGATGGAGACTGACGATTCCCTTTTGAACAAACTATTTTGACACACTTAGTTTGAGAAATCCACTACACATGTTTTATTGATTAACTCACCTTGATTTCATGATTTCATGCCATTCGTTGAAGATTTTTGTTTTTCAAATTTGTTTTTAATTCATTTTTTGACAAAAACACAGATAAAGACAATGATTTCTGAACATTATTACAATATCATTGACAAAAACTGAACAAGTTTTATGTAGATTGGATGGAGCAAAACTCATATACATCCGTCTTATCTACTAGTCTGTTTTTAAACAATGTAGAGTCATTGAATGTATACAGTTTTAGATTTTAGTTGTTGTTGCTGATGTTTCGTTGTTCTTTTCTTTCTTTCTTTCTTTTT
>JAPXFY010003636.1:0-7500 GCA_030674185.1 Monoplex corrugatus | reverse complement strand
TTCTAAATATAGCTATGGGTAGATCTACTATATATTTCAGTGCCATTAGGACGGCGACTAATTCAGACGTGAAGATTGAGTGTCCCTGTCCTAAAGAGTAAGCCTTTTCTACTTTTAAGTTTGGAATTGTAAAACCAGCGCCTGCTGCACCATCATCTAGAACAGAGCCATCAGTAAATATTTTCAAGTGATGTGAATATTTTTCATGCAGATGAGACAGAACGTCAATTGCCAACAGGTGCGGATTAATATCTTTTCTCAAGTCAGTTTCAATGTAGTTGATATCAAAAGTAGCAGTGGACAATTCCCAGGGGGGAAGAGGACAACATATCAGTTTATGTGAAACTTTTTTAGGAACTACTCTGCAAATTTCGAAGAGCTCATTTGTGTAACTGGATATTGTTTCTTGTGCCTTTATTGTTCTTGCTCTCTTGGGGAAATGGATGTCAGACCGAATTTTAAGATCCGTGTCAACATAGTTAGCTACTGCATTTGCTCTAACTATATATTTAGCAGCTGATAACTTCCTCCAGTCTTCCAAAGGAAGGATGCCGGCTATTTTATATACTTCTTGTGTTTTTGTATACACAGGTACCCCAAGAGCACATTTAACAGCTTTACTATCTAAGCTTTGAAGTTTTTTCAAATAACATTTTGGGGCTGAAAAATAGACCTCTTGGCCATAAGCCAACTTTGATCTGACTAAAGCTGTAACAAGATGTAATAACGTTTTAGTGTCCTGCCCCCATGACTGTTTACTAATTATTTTTATTAAATTAAAGCTTTTCACGGCTTTGTATAACAAGGCATCAATATGTACTTTCCATTGTAAACTAGAAGTCAAGTGAACTCCCAGAAATTTCACCTGAGTGGTATATTTCAGTTCCTCATTTTCAATTTTGAACAGTGGTAACTCTTTAGGACTGAAACCATTATTAAAAAGAATCATATGTGACTTTTCATTGGATATTTCCAGACCGTTAACTTTCAAGTAAGTGGAAATGTGATCAATTTCACGTTGATAGATCTTTTTAATATAGGTTATTTCTCTTAAGGAAGTCTTCCTTTTCAACGAAACGTTCATCCAGAGCGCTATATCATCAGCGTACTGAGCTAAGTTCACATTGTTAGAGACTTGTGATGGCAGGTCATTGATCAAAATATTAAATAAAAGAGGAGATATTATGGAACCCTGTGGAATTCCCATGTTTACAGGTCGTTTTTCAGAGTATGTATTACTTATTTTAGCGACTATACTTCGATTACTTATAAATGCTTTGATGAAATAATAAATATTACCTTTGAGACCAATATGTTTCAATTTCAACAAAAGTCTTGCATGCCAGACTTGATCATACGCTTTTTTAAGATCAAAAAAGGTAGCTAAGACATTTTTCCTTCTCGAGAGGAGAAGAGAGGAGAAGAGAAGAGAAGAGAGGAGAAGAGAGGAGAATGGAGGAGAAGAGAAGAGAAGGAGAGGAGGGGAGAGGAGAGGAAGAAGAAAGAGAAGAGAAGAGAGGAAGGAGAGGAGAGGAGAAGAAAGAGAAAAAGAGAAGCAGGAGAGAAAGAGGAGAGGAGAGGAGAGGAGAAGAGAGGAGAAGAGAAGAGAAGAGAGGAGTGGGAGTGGGAAGAAGAGAAGAGAGTGAGGAGGGAGGAGGGATGGGATGAGGAGGTAAGAAGAGAATGGTACTGAGAAGCGAGAGAGAAATGATTGTGCATGAGATGAGAAGTGTGAGTGAAGATGAGAGAGAAGAGAAAAGAAGAGAAGAGGAAGAGGAAGAGAAAAGAGAAAGAAAAGAAAAGAAAAGAAGCAGACAGAGAGAAGGAGGAGAGGAGAGTGGAGAAGAGGAGAGAGAAGGGTAAGAGAAGAGGTAGAAAGAGAAGAGAAGAAGAGGAGAAGAGAAGGTAGAAAGAGAAGAGAGAGGAAGAGGAGTGAGAGGAAGGAGGTGAGGAGAGAGAGAAGAGGAAGTAGAGAGAAGATGAAGAGAAAAGAAGAGGTGGAGATGAGAGGAGAGAAGAGGAGAGGAGAGAGAAGAGAAGAGAAGAGAAGAGAGAGAAGAGAAAGAACATGAGAGGATTGAGAAGAGAAGAGAAGAGAGGAGAGAGAAAGAAGAGAAGAGAAAAGAAGAGTGAGCATGGGCAGAGAGAAGTAGAGAGAGAGGAGAGAAGGAGAAGAGAGAGAGAGAAGAGAAGAGAAGAGAAGAGAAGAGAAGAGAAGAGAAGAGAAGAGGAGAGAGAGAGAAGAGAAGAGAAGGAGAGGAGAGAGAAGAAGAGAGAATGAGAAGAGAAGAGAAGGAAGAGAGAGAAGAGAAGAAGAAGAAGAGAAGAGAAGAGAAGAGAAGAGAGGAGAGAGAGGAGAAGAGAGAAGAGAAGAGAAGAGAAGAGAAGGAAGAGAGGAGAGGAGAGGAGAGGAGAAGTAGAGAGAAGATGAGGAGAGGAGGAGGAAGAGAGAAGAGAGGGAGGAGTGGAAGAGAAGAGGAGAGAGAGAAGAGAAGAGAAGAGAGAAAGAGAAGATGGAGAAGAGAAGGAGGGAGAGGAGAGATAGAAGAGAAGAGAAGAGAGAGAGAAGAGAGAAGGAAAGAAAGAGTAGAGAGAGAAGAGAAGAGAAGGAGAGGTAGGAGAGAGAAGAGAAGGAAGAGAAGAGAGAGAAGAGAAGAGGAGAGAGTAGAATGGAGGAGAGTAGGAGATAGAGAGAGGATAGGAGAGAAGGGGAGAGGAGAAAAGAGAAGAGAAGAGAAGAGAAGAGGAAAAGAAGAGAAGACAGAGGAGAGAAGAGAAGAGAGGGAGAGAAAGAAGAGAAGAGAAGAGAGAAGAGAGAGAAGAGAGAAGAGGAGGAGAGAGAAGGAGAGAAGAGGAGGAGAAGAGAAGGAAGAGAAGAGAAAGAGAGGAGAAGAGAGAGAAGAGAAGAGAAGAAGAAGAGAAGAGAGAGAGAAGAGAAGAGAAGAGAAGAGAAGAGAAGAGAAGAGATGAAGAGAGAGAGAGGAGAGAGAGAGAGAGGAGAAGAGAAGAGAAGAGAAGAGAAGAGAAGAGAAGAGAAGAGAGAGAGAAGAGAAGAGAAGAGAAGAGAAGAGGAAGAGAAGAGAAGAAAAGGAGAGAGAGAGGAGAAGAGAGGAGAGAGAGGAGAGAGAGGAGAAGAGAAGAGAAAAGAAGAGAAGAGAAGAGAAGAGAAGAGAAGAGAAGAGAAGAGAAGAGAAGAAAGAGAAGAGAGAGAAGAGAAGAGAAGAGAAGGAGAGGGAGAGAGAAGAGAAGAGAGAGAGAGAGAGAAGAGAAGAGAGAGAGAGAAGAGAAGAAGAAGGGAGAGAGAAGAGAAGAGAGAGAAAGAGTGAGAGGAAGAGGAGAGAAGAGAAGAGAAGAGAAGAGAAGAGAAGAATGAGAGGGAGAAAGGAGGAAGGAGAAGAGAAGAGAAGAGAAAGGAGAAGAGAAGAGAAGAAGAAAGAAGAGAAGAGAAGAGAAGAGAAAAGAAGAGAAGAGAAGAGAAGAGAGATGAGGAGAAGAGAAGAGAAGAGAAGAGAAGAGAAGAGAAAGAGAAGAGAAGAGAAGAGAGGAGAGGAGGAGAAGAGAAGAGAAAGAAGAGAGGAAGAGAAGAGAAGAGAAGAGAAGAGAAAGAGAGAGGAAAAGAGAAGAGAAGAGAAGAGAGAGAGAGGAGAGGAGAGGAGAGAAGAGAGAGAGAAGAGAAGAGAAGAGAAAGAGAGAGAGAGAGGAAGAAGAGGAAGAGGAGAGAGAAAGAGAAGAGAAGAGAAGAGAAGAGAGAGAAGAGAGAGAAAGAGAGAAGAGGAGAAGAGAAGAGAAGAGAAGAGAAGAGAAGAGAAAGAAGAGATGAGCATGGAGGAGAGAGAGGAGAGGAAGGAGAGGAGAAGAGAAGAAGAAGAGAAGAGAAGAGAAGAGAAGAGAAGAGAAGAGAGGAAGGAAGAGAAGAGAAGAGAGAGAAGAGAGGAAGAGAAGAGATACAGGAGGAGACGAGGAAGGAAGAGAGAGAGAAGAGAGAGAAGAGAAGAGAAGAGAGAGAAGAGGAGAGAGAGGAGAAAGAGAAGAGAAAAGAGAGAGAAGGAGAAGAGAGAGAGGAGAGAGAGAAGAGAGAAAGAAGAGATGAGAAGGAGAAGAGAGGGGAGAGAGAGAAGAAGAGAGAGAAGAGAAGAGAAGGAAGAGAAAGAAGAGAAGAGAAGAGAAGAGAAGAGGAGAGAAGAGAAGAGAAGAGAAGAGAAGAGAAAGAAAGAGAAAAGAGAGAGAAAGAGAGAGAGATAGAGAGAGGAAGAAGAGAAGAGAAGAGAGAAGAGAAGAGAAGAGAAGAGAAGAGAGAGATGAAGAGAGAGAAGAGAGGAGGAGAGGAAAAGAGAAGAGAAAGAGAAGAGAAAGAAAGAGGAGAGAGAAGAGGAGAGAGAAGAGAAGAGAGAGAAAAGAGAAGAGAGAAGGAGAAGAAGAGGAGAGAGAGGAGAAGAGAAGGAAGAGAAGAGAAGAGAAGAGAAGAGAAGAGAAGAAAAGAGAAGAAAGAGGAAGAGAAGAGAAGAGAAGAGAAAGAAGAAGAGAAGAGAGAAGGAGGAAGAGAGGAGAGAGAAGGAGAGAGAGAAGAGAAAGAGAAGAGAAGAGGAAGAGAAGAGAGAGAAGAGAAGAGAAGAGAAGAGAAGAGAAGAGAAGAGAAGAGAAGAGAAAGAGAAGAGATGAACATGGAGGAGAAGAGAGGAGAGAAGAGAAGAGAAGAGAAAGAGAAGAGAAGAGAAGAGAGAGAAGAAAGAGAAAGAGAAGAGAAGAGAAGAGAAGAGAAGAGAAGAGAAGATAAGAGAAGAAAGGAGGAGAGCAGATAGAAACTGAAAGAACGAATGAACGAATGTGTTTCACTGGAGATCAACCATCGGCATCAGTTCACGCATTGTATAAAGCCACGTCACGAAGCTGCATCAAATAAATGCATATTTTATGTGCGTATGCATATAAGCCTACATATAAACACACACACACACACACCACACACACACACACACACACACACACACACACACACACACACACAGACACACACACACACACACACACACACACACACACAGACACACACACACACACACACACACACACACACACACACACACACACACACACACACACAAACAAACACACACACACACATCTACATTTACATATATGCATGTACAGGTCATTGCTAAACTGCAGCTTTTGTCGAAAACGATGCATACATCAGACTTTCCCGGAGGCTTGCATGTGTATGTCGTATTGTGTTTCATATCGTGTAGATGGGGAGGACGAACGAACTAGTGGGGGGTAAAGTGAAAGAGATAGAGAGAGAGGGAGGGAGAGAGAGAGAGAGAGAGAGAGAGAGAGAGAGAGAGAGAGGAGAGAGAGAGAGAGGGAGAGAGATACAGGGAGAGAGAGAAACTGAAACTGAAACTGAAACTGAAACTGTTTATTGTCATTACCCGAAAAGGTCTTTTGACAAGGGGGATAACAATTTTCCAGTAATGCGACACATAATCCACTCTTTGTATGTGTGCAAATTCTTCACGCATAATCAAAAAAAATATCGAACATCCATTCCTTAAACAGTCGAACATATTCAAATCATATATAATAAACAATCATCCATTTTACCACTACTACATAATGCAAAGAAAACAACAAAAAATATCAGAACAGTGTTCCCACATTCAGGCCAATAATTTGTCTAGGTTTAAACAAACCAAAATCTTTTTCACACACCCACACCCACACACACGCATCCATATACACTCATCCGCGTGCGCGCGCTCGTGCGCACGCACAACACACATCAAAACTGCAATATGATGAAACATCTGGGCTAGACCACCCAAACCTTACATTTAGTGATAATAATATAATCTTCACATAACTGCCCCAAAATACTCTGTTAACAAGGGACATCACTATGCCTTTTATTTATTTATTTATTTATTTATTTATTTTGTTGTTGTTGTTGTTAACATGTATAGTAGACCCTTAAGTGCCAATATACCCTTTCAATATCCACTTCTAACATATTCTACAAATATACCATTATTTTCATATTATTAGCTACTCTTAAAATTATCGGCAAACAAAGCAACATAAAGCAAATGAAAACAGCTCTTTACAAAACAGAGTCTATAATAAAACGGCTTCTTTTGGAGTTAACGTGATATAGCCCACATCAGTCAAAAGAGATTAAATTAATCCCAGTATAATATTGTCTAGCACTATTGTCGGGCTTGTAAGTGTTTATGTCTTATTTTTTGTGCTTCCGCAATGTATAGTGCCACTGATTTGATTATGACTTCGTCATCAGACGACAAAATAGATACAACATCTTGTCTTTTGGCCATGTCGGATTCAAAAACTTTGCATTTTCCACGTATTGTGTCAAAAATTTGGCATTGGAATAAAAAGTGTTTTTCATTATCGACATTGTTTCCACATAAGGGGCAAGGATATACTGTGGACGTCCCAGGTTGAAACCAATTTTTATTTGCATTGAAACCAAGTGTTCTTAATCTAAATCTTGCGTAATTAGTTCTTTGCCATTTATCCGTAACAACACTGAGATATTTTTCGGTTTGAAAAACATCTTTAAATGAGAAGCACCAACTATAT
Organism: Monoplex corrugatus; assembly: GCA_030674185.1. Taxonomy (NCBI): domain Eukaryota; kingdom Metazoa; phylum Mollusca; class Gastropoda; order Littorinimorpha; family Ranellidae; genus Monoplex; species Monoplex corrugatus. The sequence goes on along the minus strand of JAPXFY010003636.1, from coordinate 903 downwards.
TTTTCTTTGTTTTCCATATCTGAGTGCCAATTTTGTTTAAACGAACAAATAAGCCTGTCTTTAAATTGATTAATAAACTGACACTCATTTCCTACTCCCTGGGACAACCACACGATTCCAAACCCAAGTTCTGATAAAGCCTTTTTTACCTGATAGGCCCAGTTCTGTTTTCCTATTTCCATTTGAGTAACCATCATTTCATATGCCTGTTTACATAACCGAGATTGTGGAAGCCTTAACAATTTCAACCAGTATTTAATACTCTTCACAAAGGTTCTAATGTATAAAGGATATCTTCCAGTTTCTCCATACAAAACAGTATTAGAAGAGTGAATTGGTACAGCCAAAAAACGTTTTATAGCATATGTATGCACTTTTTCCATATGTGGATTTACAGCAAGACCCCATACTTCAGCTGCATATGTAAGTAAAGGTTCTATCTGTGTATCAAACATTTTCCAATATAAATTACAATCAATAGAATTGAGCTTCCGTAAGGATTTTAGAATTTCAATAACACCCTTTTTCCCTTTATTACAAGATTCTTCCCATGCATAATTTAAACTTAATTTTGTCGAAAATATCATTCCTAAGTATTTATAAGAATTAACAACTTTAACCTCGTTAATTCCATAGAACCATTTTTCGTGTTTTGATAAATGTCCACCCTTCCTGAAAATCATAAGATTAGTTTTATCCATGTTAACTGTTAAAGCTAGTCGATCCGATTCTTCCTTTAAGACATTTAACTGGTTTTGTAAGCCTTTGACTGTACCAGAGAGAAGAATAACATCGTCTGCAAACAGCAATAGGAATATCTCAATAACCCCAGGGATAATTTGAATGCCATGCCTGCCTTTTCTTGACAGTTCCACTGCTAATTCATCAATGAAAAATGAAAAC
>JAPXFY010003635.1:0-20885 GCA_030674185.1 Monoplex corrugatus | reverse complement strand
GTGTTGGTGTTGGTGACTACACTGAGCACACAGTGACATTGTGTTTACCTACACTGTAGCGTCCAAGGTCGTATGGCCAAGTGGATATTATACATACCTTGAGTAATCTGATTCTTACGCATCCTTCATCGTTCTTTCCGATGTTAGCATACAGTGCTGGACTGAATGTTGTTTAGTTCTGCCTTTGGATGGTGTGCTTCCAGAGATACAGTGGATGGCCTGGAGGAAATACCACCAGCCTAATATACGAGTGGCCAGGGTTCTGCTCCTGGTCCAACACGGATTTTTCTTCCCTCTCCATTAGACTTTGATATCTGGTCTCGATCTCATTTTTGTTTATTAAGCTGAGGGAGGTCTCTGGAGTAGAAAGCACTTGGGCACGTAAAAGAACCCACGACAATGAAGGAACCGTCCACTCCAAAATTCTGTGGAAAGAAAACTGACATTCAAAAGTAAACAAAATACATGTAGAGAGAATATGTAAGAAAAACAGTAAGTGACGCTGCACCAGGGCAACACGCAATTTCAAATGACAACAGCAATTATGTTGTGACTAGAATGTACACAAACATACATATATAAAACTATATATCATACATAAGAAGATGACAAATGTAAAAAATGTATAAAATAACAGTATACCAAGAATACCGAGAGTGGTCCAATGCGCACAAAACTTCTAGAGCTGAGAAAATCCATGAATATATAGTGTGTGTGTGTGTGGTGTCGTGCGTGCGTGCGTGTGGTGCTGTGTGTTGTGTGTGTTTGTTGTGTATGTGAGTGTGTGTGTACGCTGTTTCGATTTGCGTGTGTTGTCACGCGTGCGTTGTGCACGTGCTTCATGTATATGTGGTGAGGATATAATGTGTTAAGAGTAAAAAAAGAAAGTTTACTGTCGTTTTCGCAGCGACCTATAAGAATCTAGTGCCAATGATTCATCACCGCGATCGTGGTATTCGCAACAAGGCATCTGATTTATTGTCATTTCTCTCTGCAGTAATGTGAACGGCTATTGTGTTTCTGACTTTAAACAATTTGTAGCGTACAATATCGTATTTCTAGCCAGTATTTATTGATGTGTTTCACAAGTGTTAAAGCCAATCTGATTTATGTGAGCTTTTACTGGAGTAGGATGATATTCATCTTGTGATACCTATAGCTTCCTCATCTTTCCCTTTTTCTGTCTGTCTGCTTGTCTTTTTGTCTGTGTGTCTGTCTCTCCCTTTGCTCTCTCTCATAGTATGTGTGCGTGTACGTGAATATATGAGCTATGTGTGTGTGTGTGTAGTTTTTTGTGTGTGTGCACGTGAATATATGTGCTATGTGTGTATGTACGCACATAAGTATATATGTATGTACCAACCATGTATGTATGTATGCTCATCGGAGCATTGGTGCATGCATGGTGAGGAAGTGAAGAGAAAAGAGTTGATGCAATGTTTTAGCTTTTGTTTGTGTGTATACATTCACACAACAGCGTGCTTATATCTGCGCACATGTGTATGCAAAATAGAAAAGTGACTGTGTGTTGCATTGAAGCATATATAGTGATGAATTCAGACAACTGCGCAGTACAACTCTGCTGCACTTGTGATCAATCAGTTCTTACGCTTTCCATGGTGCAGTCGAGCAGGTATTTCGGTCCATACCTACACAATCGTAACTACTTACAGAAAGAAAAACCAAATTTGATGAAGATATAACCTCCCACGAACAGCTGGGTAATCTTTATTCGCACGTTGTCTTCATGTCAGCATTGAAAAGACCACAGCTGGATAAATTCACAGATTTCTTTGTTTTGTTTTAATATAGAGATTACATTCCGGCACTTATTGCTACATTTGATGACAACATGGGTGTTTCTTCGAAAAGATTTAGAGACAGCTGAGTTTGTGATAAAGACAGAGAGAATAATAGATGGTTTTTGTGTCGTAATCTGTATGCAACAGAAATATATTCGGAACATGTGATGCGAAGCAACACACCAAACCTACCAGCCTTTACAAAAATTAAGAAATGCAAGAGATGGTAAAAAGCATTTTGCAGCAATTATTGGGAATCTGGATAAATTTACGTTAACTGTCTCTTTTTGATGAGACAATCATTCAAAAATTGTAGCACATAAACAACATGAGGCATCTCAAAAGAAAACATGTAATGTAAATAATGTAAATTTTATGCATGGTAATTAAGAATCAGACAACAGCGATTTCAATCCTGCTAGTAAGATATTTTGTTTTTCTTCTTTTGTCTACATACATGGGTGTTTATTACTTCCCTGAAGCTTGACATCTGATTAACTGATTGCAAGTTGTTTGCCATTGATCACCAGCTGGGTGTGGCAACAGCACATGTTTAAATTTACCTACCATCAAAAATCTGAATCGCGGGCAAACCAATTACCGAGACCAACAGCAAGCTTATTTTGGAGGACTTGTTAAAAATCGTGATATAGGTATAGTTTTCATAGATGAGGAACATAAATAACGACATAAACTCGTTGTTAAAGAAAAGGCCTTTGTTCACTGGATTATAGATAGTAAGAAAGTGTGAAAGAGGGAGAGGGTCAGCTGAGTTACATAAGTTTGGCTTGTTCATATATTTGAGGCTAGGTTGATTTTAACCAAATGCACTTAAGAAGTATATGCAAGGGTGATTGTTTTATTTATTTTTGTAGTTATAATCTTAGTTGTTGAGGCAGACACAAGTAGATCATTTATAAGGAAGATTAGGAAAAGACAGGCAACATTCATAGGCCATTTTATGAGGAAAGGGGAATTGGAACACCTGGTCACAACGGGAAAGCTGGAGGGAAGGAGAGCACCGGGTAGACCCAGGGAGAAGATACTAGACGGACTTGCAGAGTGGCTGAAGACAAGGAAGATGGAAGAGATGTTTGAGGCAACAAGAGATAGAGACAGATGGAAGTCCATAATCGTGAACGCCATGCGACAAGGTACCTGATGATGATGATGAATCTTAGTTGTATTTACTTTTATTATACACAAACTTGGGGAGGATGCCTGACTGATGAAACTGTAAGTTTCACTACACCACTGAAGAAACTAAATCTGAATTACTTTTCCGGTGCTGTGAAATCAGCGACAATGACCAGTCAGCTGAAGAAAACGACACAGATAACAATAGAAAGAAATGGTTTTGTTGAGCTGGTTGTTTTGGCAGTCACTCATGAGATCAGCGTAGAGAGGCTTTTCTGGGCCCAGTACCTCGGGCACTCTGAACAGCTGCTGGAGTCCCCATAAAAGTGACGAAACAAAACCTCACCATCTGTGTGAAAATGACTACCAGATAACACACAAAACAGACCAAAAGAACAAAACGTACGTTTCGTAATGCGTTGTTTCATGTTCAGAGCTCTTCCAACTACACATGGAAAACATAAACCACTTTTGTCAGCTTTCAGACGATGCATGAGATGATATGATCTTTGATTCCTTCTGTTTATTCTCAGTGAAAGTGGGGAGAATGTAAGCAGAGGTTCCTCTGCAACTGGTTTGGTCAGAGGACCTTCTTCGAAAGTTCTCAGAGACTGGAAACACTTCCTGCCTAATAAGAAAAACAAACAGAACTTCACCAAATTTCTCCTCCAACAGTGGCAGAGGGACAAATACGTACCAAGTGTACTTGGAAGAAATATACTTTTTGTCCGTTACAAAAATGATATGCCTTCAAAGTGCTAATGGCATAAAAACACTATGGAATATGTTGATGAACTTCAATGCATAATAATAATAATAATTACAATATTTATATAGCACAAAATCTTGAGAAAATCAAATCTAAGCGCTGAAACAGACACACGCACGCACGCACGCACGCACGTACGCACGCACACACACGCACGCACACACACACACACACACACACACGCATGGCTATAAATGGGGAGAAAGAATAAAAGAAATGAAAGCAAGAATAAAAGCAATGGAAAATTATAGAGAGCATATCATATACAAATATATGTTATAACAATGTGATTCCCCTCCAAGCGGAGACAGGCTGCAGAGGGGGAGTTGAGTGAGGTTAGGATTTTATTCAGAGGAGAAAAGGTGAGTTTTGAGAGTGGACTTGAAGGAGACAAAAGTAGGTTGCTGACGGACTGAGAGAGGAAGTTTGTTCCAGGAGAGTGGACCAGAAACAGAGAAGGCTCGTGGACCATAGGTATTGAGCTTAGTGCGTGGAAAGTGAAAAGTCAGAGGATCGGAGGCAGAGTGGAGGGTACGTGAGGGAACATAGATCTCAAGTAGGCTTGACAGGTAATCGGGGGCTGCATTATTGAGACTTTTGTAGCACATGGTGTCTAGTTTGTACTGTATGCGCTTTGATACAGGGAGCCAGTGAAGTTGTGCCAGGAGAGGAGATATGTGGTCAGCTTTTTTCTTTTTGAGTACAAGGCGTACAGCATTGTTTTGAATGCGCTGTAGGATGTGAATGGTGGAGGCAGGAAGACCAGACAGGAATGAATTGCAATAGTCAATGCGAGACATTATGAAGGAGAGAACGAGTTTTGCAGTTGTTTCAACAGAGAGATACTTCCTGATCAGGCTTATACGATGGAGATGATAGTAGCAAGATCTGGCAGTTTGAGAAACAAAGTTGTTCATGGAGAGGGTAGAGTCAATGCAGACACCAAGGTTTTTAGCTGAATCAGAAATTGGGACTGATGTGTTACATAATGGGAGAGAAAGAGGAGGCAGCTGAGAAAGTTTCTGACGGGTGCCAGTGAGGATAGCTTCTGTCTTGTCGTCATTAAGCTGAAGTCTATTGTGTGTCATCCAGTTCTTAATGTCCGAATAACACTCAGTGGTGCGAGTCAGGAGGCGCTGTATATTATCAGGTGAGTCACTGTCTTGAAGTTGGGTGTCATCAGCATAGAAGTGGTGTTTTAGAGAGTGGGAGTTGATGATGGTGGACAGGGGGGAGGTGTAAAGAGTGAAAAGAACAGGGCCAAGGACAGATCCTTGTGGAACACCACAGGTCAGGTATGCAGGTTGAGAGTAAGTGCCATTGATGAGAACAGTTTGTTTTCTGTTTGATAGATATGCAGTGAACCAGGAGAGAGCAATGTCAGAGATGCCAAAAGTATGATGAAGTCTAGAAAGGAGAATACCATGGTCAATGGTATCAAAGGCTGCAGACAGATCAAGGAGTGTGAGGAGAGAGACTTTGCCAGTATCGGTTGCAAGGAGGAGATTGTTGAGAATGTGTAGTAGGGCAGTTTCAGTGCTATGGCACTGGCAGTAGGCTGACTGGAAAGAATTGAGGAGACAGGTGAGAGTTCAGCTGGTTGAGGACGACCTTTTCAAGGAGTTTTGACAAGAAAGAGAGATTAGAGATAGGCCGGTAATTTTTCAGTTCATTTGGGTCTAAATTGTGTTTCTTGAGTAGAGGGTGAACAATAGCAGACTTGAAAGAATCTGGGACAGTTTCAGTTTGAAGAGAAGTGTTGATGATGTCAGTGATGAATGGGAGGAGAGTAGGGAGACAGTCGGAGTAGAGAGAACCTGGAAGAGGATCCAGTTCGCAGGTTTTGAACGACATGGATCTGATTGTGTTGAAAATTTCTTCTTATGAGACTGGGGTAAAAGTAGTAAGAGGTGTGCCAGAGAAGGAAGGGTCAGGTGGGCATGGTTGACAGGGTGTCCTGTCAAGCCTGTCACGAAGAGTTTGTATTTTGGTGGTGAAATACTTGGAGAATACAGATGGGAGTTCTTCATTTGTATGTTTTGTTGGGAGAGGTAAATCTTTTCGTGTGCCAAGGAGATGATTCATGGTTGTAAAGAGTTCTTTTGAAGAAGAGGCATTCAGGATTTTGGTTTGGAAATAGCTTGTTTTTGCAGATGCAATGAGGGTGGATACTTTTGTTTTAGAGGCTTGGAAAAGTTGCCTGTGTACAGTGAGTTTGGATTTGCGCCAGCGGCGCTCTGCTCTGTGGCAGGCACGTTTTGCACAGGCAATCTCATGAGTGAGCCAGGGGGTAGGGGGGCAGTCAGGTAAAAGACGGGTTGTAGCTGGAGCATGAGTGTCCAGAAGATGGTGGAAGCAGACAAAAACATCATTTTCTACTGTTTCCATGCAGCTTCTCTTTTAGCAGATGAATGTACCTTCACAGTGAGGTCTCCAGACCATGATGTCTTAGTTTTACTGCTTAAGTTTGCACTCGAAGTCCAAGTTTTCTTTGACCTTGGAGTGGCTAACAAACTGAAATTTATTGATGTGAAGGGCGTACTTGCTGATGTAGGAAAGATATCTGTTCAGTGCTTCTTATTGTCCACGTCTATTGTGGCTCTTACACTACTAGTGCAATCATCAGGATTGTTATTGTTATTGTTGTTTAAAGCCCAGCCGACTGCATAGAGCCATATCAGGGCTGTAACCTGTTTCAAAACATACACATTTCTTCAATAGGGAAAAAGAAAAGAAAATGAAGTATACACACCAATGCATCTGCGCACATAGTCCGAGGTCATGCCCCTAGCGTTGACCACTCCATCCAAGTTATCACACATAGGGATTTAAAAAACAAACGTGAACACAAATTAAAACATAAGTTAAGACACTAAAACATAAAAAACGGGCCTAAATTACCTAAAATTGCTTTCGCATAACTCACCTCCATAGAGCGAAACATGCATCTAATAACATATACCCAATTATCAATCCTAAGAAAAAGTATGTAAGACTTTATTGAACACATACAGGTGACTGGATCAGCAAGGCAACAAATGATAGAAGAAATGACAGAAAACAAAGGAAATAGGCAGAAACAAAGAAAGTAACAGAAAAGAGGAAATTTCTGGCACAGAATTTCCAGAAGGTGGGGATATCATATATACTGAAAGAGCCCCCGGCATCCCCATGGGTGGAATCATCAGGACTGGAAAGAGAGCACCAGTGAAGATTTTGAAACAACATCGTGAGTTCGAGTTACTGGAGATGTTTGCTCAGCTTGGAAACTCTGAGGAACTTCTTGAATCTGTTCTTGATGAACTGGAGACATTAACTGTGTTCTGTATGGAACGTTCTCTACGGAGGACATCAACAAGCTGCACTACGAGAGATTCCTTGTATGTTTCACTGCAAAAAAGCAAAGACCGCTTATTACAAGATGGAATTGATATGAGTCTTTTTCCTTTCATGCAGAGATTCCTTAAGGCTGCACATCAGGCCAACAATTATCATACACTCATCTTGAATCACTAAGACAAGGTAGTCAAGAGTCTTCCTCCACCAGACTCTCATGGTGAACACAAGTAGGACTTGAAGTTCAGATGGAGAGAAGGTTATGGTCATCATCATTAATGTATAGCCAGCAAACTGCGCAGTGCCATATAAGAGCTGTAATCATATCAAAAAACACACACTGCTTCACTAAGTCTGTAAGCAAAACGCGCATATGATCTAAAGATATGCCCTGGTATTGACCATTCCGCTCAACTCAGCATGAGAGGGAGTGTGATTTATGGCATTGTTTTGTCCTGAAAGAGATATTTTATCTGAATACATGTTGGACTTTATAAATATTATGGCGCCAGTAGATCACCTTGTCTTGGTCGATTTTAATGGCTAATACCGATATGAATCGAAGTAGTCCTTTCAGGGCTTTATGGTCCAATCTCTAAAGCCCATTTTGTGCTCTTGGGCTGTAAATCTGATCTTGACTTTTTTGTCGTTTTGATACTTTTGGCATAGACTACGCTGCCAAACCTTTCATGCTTGTTTTCTTTCGACAGTCATACACGCATTTTTCTACTTGTAAATGTAGACTAGAATCAAGTTCCACCATGTTCCACAGAAAAGGATGGTACTCATGTGGAGCCTCGCTGGCTTGTTAGAGAGGCAACATAACCTCCACAGCATGCCAGGTAATTCCATGTGAGAATTCTTCTTTTAGACTTCTATACTCTTTTTGTGTATTTTAGGTTTCTGTTTAACCAGATGCTTCGAACTAACTCGACTGATGCTCGAAGATGAAAGTACTGTTACTTGCATAACATATGTTAGAAATATTAACAACGCCTTGATCTCTTTGTTTGGAACAGTTTGTCATCATGTGTCGGATACGAAATTCCGTCAACGCATACACTTTCATCTGCTTAGTCATAGGATTCCTCTTTGAGGGTGCATATAATGTCACAAAAATTCATCCAGCCCATCCTTCCTCTTCCGTGTTGGAGTCTGCCACAAATGAGTTGATCTCTGCACTTGCTGATGACGTCACTTTGCCCCCGAACTCATCTGTTGGTCGAGAATCGAACTCTGGAAGCAAAGGAGTGACCACGGAAAAGACGGTGACCCACGTAACTTCAGAGCAGGTAAAAGCGTTGAAAAGTAAATCCAATCATTGATCATGACTGTTTGTTATATTGAATAATTGTTTGGTGCATTCAATAATTGGTGTTGCACTGTCTTTAGGCAATGGCTTATGGATACTGGATCAGTGAGGGTTGTGGAGGCACTATACATAAGTTGCCTCCATGTTTTACAGTTGTGGGTGGGTGCCTGGGTTATGGCAAAGTTCTCTCCATTCCACTCTAAGATTTTACCTGTCCAGTTTTGCTTTTCCCTTATAGAGTTCTGTAGTGGGTGGTCTTTGAGAGTCCATTGATTTTGTAATATGTCCGTATCATCTCAACAGCATTTGATGCAGATACAATACAACTATTGAAAAAAGCGACATTTTTATGATGATTGTCTTCACCATGGTGATGATATGTAGATTGTAGTGATGATGACAATAACAACAATAATCATAATTGTGAAAATCAGAATCGAGACCAACGTCACCATTACCACCATCGATGTCGCAGTCCTGTCAGGTTGGATATCGGAAGCGCAAACTTGACATACCTGAGAGAGAGCAAGGTGGAAAGGGAAGGATGGTGAGATGCAGGGAAGGGAGTAGTGAGGAGGGGGGGTGCAACACTGGACACTAGATACGTGGCGTTTTAGTCAAATCAGCTAAAGACGATTATGAAGAGATGTGAACAATATCCAAAGCACATACACAAATTCATCATCATGAATATTTCACGGGGATTGACAAATACATAAATGCAGATTTATGTTTACATCGTTATAAGACAAAAATTATTGCCGTTTTTTTTGAGTTAGTCTTTATTTCTGGACGAGAAAAAACTATCAGAACTTAAACATAATTGGACTTTCATGTTGTGTAGATAGTAATAGATCATGTCATATGCCATTCAAGTCAGGAGATCAAAACAAAAATATTTCATCGTCAGTAAACGGTTGACATATACTACAAAAAATGTTCTGCTTTAGGTGTTTGCATCCTTCTGAATGTACTGCAATGTCTAAAATGTTACACAAGAGTATGCTCAATAATCTATGTCATCTGAACACTGCACACTGCTCTGACAGATGTTGAAGTTTTAGATCGCACCTTTGTTCATGTGCATTCTACTTCTAACAATCACTCTTACAAGTTGTTGCATCATTTGTATTAAAACTTAATCATGTATTATCCATGTGTTTTTCAAATCAATTGTACATCTATTTCTTGCAATGGTATTCCCAATTCAGTTCTCACCCACAAGAGGAAAAATCCCTTAATCTGGTAAATGTCATGTACTCCCGACCAGCTGAGAGCAACTGGCTGTGTTGTGTACTAACAGTGCTGCTGTGTGTGTCTGACAGCAACTAGCCGGCAGCAACTGGCCAGCGTCAGCATGAACGCAATGTAATTTGAACATTTTTTCTTATGATTTATTGTGTATTTTTGCAGCACAGCTCATCAACAAAACAAGACTTGGTCATTTCATCCCAAAACATGACAGCGTGCATGAGAGGCAACTGGACTTTGACCTACCGTATTTCAGGTGCTATAAGTATGCACCTAGACAGCAAAATAATCGATCTTCTTTACGCCAACCAGAAGTATCCTCAGTGCAACATGGTGTTTATCCCACCGGAAAATCACATCATCAGCTTCAAATTCAGCACGGTCAATGGAACATGCGCGCTCTTCAAAATAGATTTGTATAAAATGGCAGAGGAAACACGCCCAGCAAAGAAACCTTTCATGGCGTTGACCTGTCACCCATATTACTCTTATATGTTTCCAGGAAACGAGAGTATGTATAGCTCACTAGGATCGAACGTTTTGATGGTGATCACTATAGACCGTACCAGCTTAATGAAGTCCCGTCTTTGCCAACATCACTGGTGTCATTGTCAATACACCTCTTGACTGTCCCTGACTCCATACCACTGCTGGAGATGACGATCACGGGTCCTTCTAGAGGTGAGTATCATTTTCTTAAAGTTTTTTTTAGTCACCTGTTTATTCATTTATTTATTTATTTACTTGTTTGTGTCTCTGTTTGTCTGTATGTCTGTCTAAAACATTCTCATGTTGGGTCAGACGCGTGTACCACGCTCGTCTAGTTGTCTGGCTCACACTGTGCAGACATTATGATGCTGCTGAATAGTCTGGGAAGTCTGGTGGGTTGGGGAGAGAGATAGATGACAAGAAAGCAAGTAAGGCAGCAAGAGAGAGTGAGGGGGGATATTCATTGTTTTTCTACTTTTCAAGGCCTTTTTTCCATTCTTGTTACATGACCGAATGACAATAGATAGGAGTGGATGGGTGGGTAGAAAAGTCATACGTTGAGAAAGAAAAACAGAGAAACAGCTGGTGCTTATATATATTTTGACATCCACACTGTTGGCTCAGTCCAGGAATTTGCACAGGCTCTTGATGCTAAGCGCCAGCAACTGAATTTGCCACCTGCAAGTGCAAAAGAGGAATGGGAGAGGCTGATGAAGAAATTGTCCAAAAACTGGATGCACTACTAGGAAGCAGCACCCTGGAACACTAATTGGCTACTTTTGGAGACATTGTGTATGCAACATATATGGGATACTTATGGAGTAAAGCATTCAAAAGTGAAGACTCCTCCCCAAAAATCCAGATGCCAGCATCAAATGGAGGAGATGAGAAGGAGAAAAATGAGTCCGAAGAAACAAATGAAATCTGCTTCAAAATTTCAGAAGCAAAAGGGCTTGAGAAACTTTGGAAAGACCTCAAAGTGAAACATGGCGCCCTTAGCAAAGCAGAAAAGCAAGGAAGAGAAGCAAAAAGAAGAGACCCAAGATCGCTTCTTTAAAGACCCCTTCCAATTCGCCAGGAACCTGTTTGAGCAGCCAAATACGGGGCATTCACAGCGGACAAAGGAGTTATCGAACAGCACCTCAGAAAAACACACTACGACCAGCAGAGCGAAGCTCCACTTGGAATACAGGATCTGGTTTGGCCTGCAACGCCACAGAAAATGTTTAACAAGAAGCTGCCAACACTGGATGAAGTAAAGAAAGTGGTGGAGAAAGCCACAGCCAAATCATCACCTGGGCCTAATTGAATACCATACCTATTGTACAAGAAGTGTCCCAATGTCCTTGAGTGGTTCCGCAAACTGATAAGATCAGCATGGAGGAACATGAAGATCAGCAACCAGTGAGTGATAGCTGATGATGGAGTGTACATTCCAAAAGTATAGAACTCAACTGACATCAGCCAGTTCAGGCCAATACTACTTCTGAACGTTGAAGGGAAAATCTTCTCCATCATGGCAGCAAGACTGACCAATTACCTAACGGTAAACGAGAACCTGGATTTGTCAATCCAAACAGGGGGCATCTTAGTAGTGTCAGGCTGTGTAAATCATACCACGATGATTTGGAAAGCAATCCAAAGAGCTAAAACAGAGAAGAAAGACCTCGACGTGGTGTGGCTTGATCTGGCGAATGCTATGGATCAGTCCAGCACAAGATGATTCAACTGGCCCTGGACACGTATCATGTCCTGAGAAATGCTGTAGAAATATTTCCATGGCTTCTCAAGGCGGTTCTCCACAAAAGTATACACTACAGATTGGATAAATTTAGAAAGTAGGCATAGCCATGGGCTATGCAATTTCTCTAATACTGTTCGTGTTAGCAATGGCAGTTACCCTGAAAGCAGCAGTTAGGACTTCAGGCCAAGCTGACCTCGGACCTTGGATACCAAATGCCCCCACTAAAAGCCTTCATGGGACGACACCACAGTGCTTTCCACAAGAGAAGAAGAGACACGCAGGATCCTAAAGCAGCTGAACAAAGTCGTCACCGTATCTAGGATCAATTTCAAACGAAAAATTCACGGAGCCTCTCACCGAGGAAAGGTAAAAGTAGACGCAACAGTAACGTTTACTGTCGCCAATCAGTCCATTCCAACAGTGACAGAGGAACCGGTGAAAAGCCTTGGAAGGTGGTATGACGACTCCCTGAAAGATACACAAATGGCAGAAGACAATTTACAGGTAATAGACTGCTGTGGCTTCTTGAAAAATACAAAGTATGGTGGCTGCAGTTCATTCTGATTTCAAAGCTCCGCTGGCATCTGTTGAAATACAATATCTTCATTACCACAGTGGAATCAATGGAGGCCAAAATCAACAAATGCACAAGGAAATGGCTTGGTGTCCCACTGAGTCTCACTGACGACGTGCTCTATTGTCACTAGGTAAAACTGAACCTACTCTTAAAATCCATTGTTGAGGAGTACAAGGCAGGAAAGGTCAGGTTTCTTAGCATGCTTGAAGACTCTGGAAATAAGATTGTGAGGTCAATCCAGCCCAAGTTGAGAATTGGTAGGAAACGGAAAGTCCTGGAGGCGTGGTTGCAGAAAGGAAACCTCATGGTCCGAGAGATAATAGGGCAAACGAGACCAATAGGCAGGGACTGGGATCAACAAAAGTGGAATGGTGGTCAAAGGCCAACGGGAAAGCAAAAGAGAAATGGTAATACAGGAGATGAAGAAAGAAGAGGATGCCACAAGACTTTAGAAGGCTGTTCAGCAAGGCCGACAGGGGCAGTGGATGACTTGGGACAATGCAGTCCAAAGAAGTCTAAACTGGAATGACTTGTGGTATATGGCCCCTCTCAGGATCAATTTCATCCTGAGACCTGTGTATGACTTCCTGCCCTCAAATGCTAATCTGGTGAAATGGGGGAAAACAGATAACCCTGGTTGCCTGTTCTGCCAGGGCAAAAAGACAATGGGATATGTTCTGAGCTCATGCAAGGTAGCGCTAACCCAAAGAAGGTACAATGGAGGCACAAGCTATCAGCTCTGTGACCACCTCTGCCAGAGGAACAATCTCGCCACCAGAAGCTCCAACAACCTCTACACGGCAGGAGGCAAGAAAATGTGGCCTAACAAGATGTGATACCTAGAGCATGGAATCGGGTTCTGCTGGGTAAAGCAGACCATTCGGGAGTGCACAGAAGATATCCCACAATGGAAAAAAAACCCCCAGAAATCATCAGCAAGAGTGGCATAAGATCGAACATAGTTCTCCACTCCCATTCATCCAAACAAGTGATTCTAATTGAGCTAACTGTACTATAGAAGTTGGAGCAAGGAAGTTGAAAGGTGCATCATCAGCCTATAATCTCATGAAGCAGCTCTCGATTTCAGGAAGAGAGAGGACCAGAGCCCTAAAGGCAATGGCAGAAGCAGTGGAAAAAACTCCAGGTGGATCCGGACCAGGAGGAACAAAAGTGAACTTTATAAGGCTTGTAACTCCCCCACATGTTGCTGGTAGCTGATAGCCAAGAGGTTAAGACATCCGTCACATGGGTGACTTTGCCTTGAGAAACTGGACCACCTATATGCGCGGTTTGATTCCCAGATGACAAATTTCTATAAAGAATAATGGCAACAGCAGGGGGGCATCCAGGAGTCATGACCTGAATGCGGCCCGGCCTCCTTAGAGTGTCAAGAGTTAAGGGCCGAAACACATGCTTGATGGGGGTTCCTCCTCTGAGGACTTTCTGCTGTCCAGCTCTCCCAGAGTTTCTTACTACTACACACACAGAAAGACACACAGATACACATCTGTCCCCATTCAATATGATCATCGTCCATTTCTTTGAATAAAATATGAAAAAATACATGACATATACAAATAGCCGAAATAAAGGCATCATTATAAATCATCACTAAAACTCCATCAATTCAGCAAAATTTGCACACATCCTTATTCCACTTATCACGCATTTTACAAGAATTCTTTCGAAGTGCAGAACTATGATTGCCTCTCTTAATCAGAAACGTGCTTTCATGGCAGCTTGATCTTACTCCCTCCCCTTGAGCAAAACAGTTCTTGTATTCATATTCAACTGAAATAGAATTTTATACTTTGAGACTAAAGTAGGTGGCTTGCAAAAAAATGAAAAATGTTGTTTGTTTTATAAATAAAAGAAGAGCCTTTTTCTCAGGGAGTGGACCAGGCTTTGACAAGTGATATCGTTATCCATAGTGATATGATCCGAAAATATCTATAACATGAAGCCCTTGTTTTGTTTCTTTTAGGCTTCATTACAACACCGGGATGGGACGGAGTGACCAGATTCTTTCTGTTGATGGACACGTGGACCAATGTCAGTGTTCCAGCCGGTCACGTGCTTGCTGTGAGCATGGTTCACTGTATATTACAGGCGTTGGGATGTATATGTCAGTCTTTTGTGAAAATCTTCTCTGATAAAAATTTGACCTCCCCATTGAAGGTATGTAAATAGTAAATAAGGAACAATCTTTCAATTCGTTTAGATTTTTCTCCAGCATCTTGGAGGGAAACGACAATGGATTACACAGTTAAAGAAGATCGAAAATCCAAACGTTCAAAGCAAGCAAAACGGTAGCATATTTTGAAATAATAACAGAAGAAAACGAAAAGGAGTGAAATAACCCATAATTCTTCAGCCAAACCTAACGTCTATTTATCTATGTATTTGTGTATAGTTTTGGGAAATGATTATGGAACGGACTACTGAGTGGTGTGTTTAAATCCCCATCACTGAAAAATTATTGACAGGCTCTAAACCAGAGTGGACAGTTTTTATGGACTCAATGAGAAGACTGGACCACAAGTCATGTCTCATCCACTTTACGGATGCATCATTGAGAGTGTTGCTTATATTTCTTGATCAGCAATGCAGGTGTCCGGATCTGTCGAGTCTGGTTGATGCTATGATGTATCATGACAGTAAGCAAGAGTACAGCCATGTCAGCACATACAATCCTAGATAGAACTACATAGTGTCATGATCTCAATTGTCATAAAACTACTGGTCATTTCAGCATCGTGAACATTGCCCAGGTTCTGTGGCACTTTTATACTTAATCCAATGGTGACCTCAGTTTTTGTTTCCTTTACCACATTTGTGTCTGAGATAAATTCAAGTTGGGTTCTTTGGTGTCAGTGGTTTATGGAGGCTTGGTTGGAGACTGGTGGTGTCTCCCTAACAGGGGTCTCTCACTCAATCTGATTATGTGACAGATCGATTACCGTCAGATAAGGAGTTTAGTAGATAGTACCCTTAGTAAGTTAGCCAGAACAAGTGACCCATCAGCAGTGCGAGGTCTCTTCTGTTGAGTGGTTCCAGGGCTGCTTGATATCTCTGGCTTTGTGGATTTCCAGGGACTAGAACTTCGATATGATGAACTTGGAGTTGGTGGTGTGTTGTGGAACTGGAAAGAGAGGCGTGTGATCAATGTTACTAAGGTGACGCAAAAGTTGGGACAGAACGAAAAATAATTTTTTTTTCGTAGGTTATTATCGAACTTGTGCAAACCAGTGTAGCGGATTTAAAGTATGACCTCTACCTATACACCACCAATCGAGCCTCATCTGCAGACAATCGTGATGAATACACAAAATAGTTTGATAGTGAAATGTATGCCACACAACACTTTAAATAATGATGGTTCGCGCACGGTGCACACGTGCGTGTGTGTGTATGTCTTGGAGCTGTATGTGTGTGTGTGTGTGTGTGTGTGTGTGTGTGTGTGTGTGTGTGTGTGTGTGGTGTGTGTGTATGAGAGAGAGAGAGAGAGAGAGAGAGAGAGAGAGAGAGAGAGAATTTCCTTTCTGTTGTTAGTTTTCAGCATTTAAATCTTTTGGTCCGCCCAAATCCATCATGAGTTAAGTTCTAATTCACAGACGGACACACACACAACCACACACACCAACACACACACACCACACACACACACACACACACACACACACACACACCACACACACACACACACACACACACACACACACACACACACAACACACCCACACACACACACAGGCGCGCGCGCAACTCACATTAGATAAGGAAAAGATTTTGGATAGAACAGAAAAAAATATCAGCCCGTGTGCTAGTCAGTCAGTCAGCCTTCTGTCAAAATTTTTCAGCAGACTTAGATCCTTATTATTTTTTTTTCATAAATCTGGCTTAACTGTCTAGTTGTCTCTAAAAACAAAAACATACGTTTTTCATGTACATTTTGATGGCCCCTGACAATGTCATACAGGGCAGGAACGTGAATTTCTTCGGCAAAATTTGGTGGATCTCACGTCTCTACATAGATTGTTCCCAAACGTTTTACGTCAGAAGTCAGAGTGGGTGCACAGACTGTACGTACTGATAAGCTTGATGTGCAAGCAACAGACCTGAACTCAAAACAAACCCTGTGAATAAACAATCACAACGGGCGAGATGTGTATACGTTTGTTTCGTAGATTTTAAGAAACAAACCATTCAAGTTTGTCACATTTTGTGATGTTGTCAGTAAAGTTGACTGGTTGATGTGTTGACTTTGTTTTCGTTCATTTGAACAGTTATTGTTCATTTAAACAATCTAACATAATCTTTTCTATTTTTAGGTGTACTACCGCTTTGACATCACTGGTCCAGATCTCTACGACTTTAATGACTTCTGGGTGCTAAATATACAGTTCAAAGCAACTTGCGCTTGTTGGTCTGTCTCGGGATTTAAGCTACAATTCATCGTTTTTCCACGTACGCAGAATCTCCTGAACAAATTGCCAGATGGGAGCCTGAACTGTACAACATCTGCTTGGCACAAATTAAACAGCTCTTTCTTTGTAATTTATGGCCAGAGTGTGACAATATGAAAGATGAAGAGAATTGCCCGTATGTAACATATTACAATTTTCTTCATATTAGAACCTCTGTTAGGATTTTGTTTGTTTTGTACCCAGAACGGAATCGACACAAGTTAGTTAAACCCCCATAAACATGTTTTGTGTCAAATTTGATATGTTCATATATCAATGGGATATTGAAACTGCTTTTGTTGTGAAAAAAACCCATCCATCTCTTACTATACGATGAAGCATACCAGTGTCAAACCATCTAAGGTCTGAAAAAAACAAACAAACAACACACACACACACACACACACACACCACACACACACACACACACCACACACGCACACACGCGCACACACGCACACACACGCACACACGCACACACACACCACACGCGCATGCACGCACGCACAACACACACACACACACACACACATAACAAACCCTCAAAGATCTAACCATGCCCAGGTACGAAGGAGACCGGTTGACAAAATCAAGTCAGAAATCCAAAAACAAGTGTGACTGCCCATGTTCAAGCAAACAGGAACCAGAAAAAAATGAAAAAGACTCAGAACGTGTATTTAATACAACCAGACAAGACAGGCGCCAATTTTCAGCCAACTGGTCTTTGTCAATTGTAGACGGAAGATCGCAAACGAACAAACACCACATACAAAAATTAGGAGAGAAAAAAGACTGAAACTTCCCTGCTGCTTCGTCCAGTGTTAGAAAAGGACTAAAATGACTAAAATGGCGGTTATGATGTGTTTGTGTTAGTATAATGTCAGAGCTGAAGCGAGATGAATTCTGCAATTTGACAAGTGGTCATACCATATTAACATTGTTTTATCCTGAAGACGGTCCACGGTTACAACTAAAACAGCTAAGAGCAGTTTTTGGAATGTAAAGTATCTTATCTTGCACAAAAGATTAAGGGAACACAAACGTGAGTCCTCTCCAGTGGGAGAACATTTGACCCACGCCCAACACCACAATGTGCAGGTTCTCGACAGGGAGGCAAAATGGTTCCAGAGGGGAGTAAGGGAGGCAGTTTACATTGCCGCAAGGAGCCCCACGTCCAACCGTGACCGGGGCCGACACAATATGCCATCGGTGTACTCCTCACTTATTCAGTCGCACTGTCGTGAGTTCGCTCACGGCGGTGCGCACTGAAGCCAGTTCTCGAGCCAGCAGTTGTGCTGAAGAAGTCGGCTGGATCGCCGATGAAGGCTACACAGTGGGTAGCCTTTTTTGTAACTGAGAGCCAGGTTCGGCCAGGTAGCCATTAAGTATCTTATCATTAAATAATGCATAAGACAAAATGTAAGCATTTGATCGACTGAATGGGAAAATATATAATCAAGAGGTAATGGCTGATGTAAATGGATCGTATCTAGTACAAAGAATCTGATCTGACCTTGGAATAGGAAGAAAAACATCCTAAACCAACAGCGAAGGGGCTGAAGTAAAAACTGAAGTCCCTGGAGAAAAAAAAACGACTCTA
The DNA here is from genome assembly GCA_030674185.1 of Monoplex corrugatus. Lineage (NCBI taxonomy): Eukaryota > Metazoa > Mollusca > Gastropoda > Littorinimorpha > Ranellidae > Monoplex > Monoplex corrugatus. Next base: position 2,402 of record JAPXFY010003635.1, on the reverse strand, counting down.
AGTCAGACGTGGCTAGGCCTGTCTTGTGAAACGAGAATTAAAAGAGATTTCATTTAAAAAATGAAATAAATAAAATAAAATAAAATAAAATAAACGAAATAAAATTAAACAAAATAAAACAAATAAAATGTATGCAGCCACAAAATTAAGACCTCTCTGAGATGGGAAAATGGTGATAATGTGGTCTTTTTCAGTAAATCATAATCGAGGTAAAATACACATGGACTCAAGGGCACACTGAAAGAAGATTGTGTGCATAAATTCATCCAAGCAGTATAAACATAAATTATACATGAAGGACAATGATGTTAATACCTATACATTTGAGTGAATACAAAAAGCCAAGTCCAAACAAAAATCCATGAAGTGGCATGATACTGAATTCTGTTGAGGAAATCTTAATGGTTTGTCATTGAGACTATGTGGCTTGCGTGAAATACTATTTGATAAATAAAGAGGCATACACAAAACACGCAAGACACGCAATCGCGAGCGCACATGTACATACACACACACGCGCACACGCGCGCACGCGTGCACGCGTGGACAAATACACACACACTTACACAAATTATATAAGAAAGTGCATCATACAATGCTTTAACCACGTACTAATTATGCTTCCACCCAGTAGTCTGTCTTCCACCATAAAAGGGGCCATAACTGCACCACTCCAATCAGGCACCCTTGTATGTGATCATATAGTTTAATTAATAACACGAAAGAGAATGAACGAACAAGAGTAAATAAATACTCTGATATCTAAACAACCACCCAGTCGTGTCCCTGATATCGTATTTATGGATAAGTTGACTTTAAAGTCCAGATCTTACAGAACATAAGGATAAATAAACAATTAAATAAATACATTTGTTGAAATAAGAGCATTCCACATATTAGCACTGTGCCCATCCCATAATAAATACAGCTGGGTCATTCGAACTTGCCCACATGTTGTGTTTTATTTTACTTGGGGTTTTGTGGTGCTTTCATTTAATTATTTAGCTCATTCAGTTTGTCTTCTCACAGACCTTTTTAATGAATCATTCCATTAATAGGGCGCGCTACAATTTCTGTCTTTTGAACATTTATGTTTTCATTTCGTTTGTGTCTATGAATTTTTGCTTTTTATTAATTGTCCCCTTCACAGTTTGTGCTTTGTGTGACTTTTACCCGGTCTGTTATTTCATTAAGGTGTGTAGTCATTTAATTGTTATTACTATTTCCATTTTTACTACTGTTATCTATTTAGAGGTTTACGGAATTATTGTATTATTCATTTTATCATTGTGTTTCATTTCAATCCCACTATACTTTTGACTTTCTTTCCAAAGATATTTCAGTGTAGTTTTAGCGCAGGATTTGCTTCCACTTCGCACTGGACTTATACGAAGGGATGAATATCACTTAAATGGCCAAGACTGGACCCTTAGCTAACCTCACCAGATGTGGATTCTCCTGTTTAGTTGCTGTGACGCGAGGAACACCCTGTAAATGAAAAAATACATGTCCCCCACTCTCTACACATACACAGTACATCCCTAACTTTAGCATCCTATGTTCAGTTATTTAGTTTGTACATGCCTATGTTCAGTTATTTAGTTTGTACATGTTATGTATAGTATCCTAAGGGAGTCTAAAATGACCTGACTAAATGTTGGATATCAGCTATAGAAACAAGCACCACAGAGTGAGTAAGGTAGTGCTAATTCGAGGAAGGTATACATGAAGGCATTGTCAAGTGCTTTAAAAGATCTCTCAAGCGATCAGTACTGCCATAGGAAAAAACATGCCACCAGAACCTCCAACACCTTTTACAACCGAGAAAGTGGCAAACATATTGCGAAAATGTGGCCACATCTGGAACATGGAAGCGGGGACTGCTGGATGGAGTGGATTCCTGGAAGTGCAAAGATCTTCCACAATGGAACAAAATACCCAGAAATCGTCAGAAAGAGTTGCGTAAGACCGGATGTAGTTCTCCACTCCCATTAATCAAAATGATTGATACTGGTCGAACTCACTGTACCGTATGAAAAATAGAATGGAGAAAGCCCATATCTACACGACTGAAAAATATTCCAGTCCAGTCAGCAAATGAAGAAATCTGGCAGTCAAACCATAGAGGTTGGAGCAGGGGGAACCGACTCACATTCCCTTGTATGTTGCCAGTGTCTGATAGCTATATGGTTAACGCATCCTTCACAAGGGTGACTTGGACTTAAGACGTCTGACCACCTTGGATGCAAGAGTTCAGACTTGGGTGGTGGACAGTTTTTTTCATTAAAAAAAACGTGACTCCAGAAGAGCATCAGGAGTCAGGACTAAGTATAGTCCAGCCCCTAAGAGTACAAGGAGTTAAGGGCTAAAGCACTTGCTTGACGGGGGCTTCTCCTCTGAGG